>JAJJWW010006115.1:0-34465 GCA_023531295.1 Papaver armeniacum | reverse complement strand
GCCATTACGGACCAACCGGCCTGAGTGAGCTATTTCCTTTTTCAACTTATTTGGCGAAGCACGCACTTGGGCGACTTGGCTTCGCGGGGCTGATTTAACATAGAGGTGGGGTGTTCTTTATAAGCTGCTCCCTAGTAGTTCATACAATTTGGCCTCTGGAATGATCCTCACACCATCACCCCACAGAGAGAGAAGCGAAAGCGGGAAAGTCTTGAAAATGTCTATGGAAGAAATTGCAGACATAAATGATAATGAGGAAGTAGATAAAGATATCATGCACCACTTGATAGATCAATTTCGCTACTTCATCTACAAGCCGCCTGAATCAGGTAAAACTTCATCCATTTCATCAGTTTCTTGCTATTCTTTAAATTCGATTAGTTTTTTGGGGTTTCCAATATCGTGTTTTAGAAAAACGATTCGAAGAGATGGTGAACCTTCTTGATGCAACGAAAGTTTCATATGTGCAAGAACTTAAAGGAAGTAATGGCGTAGAAGAAGAACATGTAAATGTCGTCACGAAACCTGGAATGGTTGCAGAACCAGGTAAAATTTCGTTATAAACTTTTCAGTTTTGAAGTTGGTAGGTACGTTTGACAACAATTTTGTTCTTAAATTTCATTATTACTTTCAACATTGAATTTGATATTTAGGGATTGTTTTGTTTTTTTTTGAAGGAATGGACCGCTTGGAAAAGAAGATTGAACTTCTTCAACGCTTGTTAAAAAGGAAAAATGTTGAACTTCAAGCTGCAAGATCTTGTAAAGAAACATCGGATCAAGAAGTGAAGAAATATGAATTATTGTTTGCCATCGATGATGTAGTAGAAGAGGCCTTAGAGGTTCAATTTTATTTTTGTGTTTCTGTACATTGTTTCATTATACTAGTCAACCTCTAAATAGTCCCTGCTGTTTGTGTTGTAAGCAGACTGAAGTTTTTGCAACCCAGGATCAAATTTTCAAAATCGTAGCAGCTTTTGAAACCTTAAAGGTATGAAGTGTTAAAACCCAGGCACTTTTTAACACTTTGCAAGATGTCTTATGTGATGTCAAAACCCAG
Organism: Papaver armeniacum; assembly: GCA_023531295.1. Classification (NCBI taxonomy): domain Eukaryota; kingdom Viridiplantae; phylum Streptophyta; class Magnoliopsida; order Ranunculales; family Papaveraceae; genus Papaver; species Papaver armeniacum. Next base: position 33,406 of record JAJJWW010006115.1, on the reverse strand, counting down.
GCAAGATATCTTAGGATTGCGTTGAGTGGCCAGATTAAATAGATGATGATAGTGGCAGGATAGAGTATCAATATTGCTCCTAGGACGGACCGACTTTTCAGAGATCCTCTGGGTTAATTGAAAAGCTTAGAGATAAATTTATGGACAGAATCCTTAGAGATGTCAGTTATACTAGTTAGTTTGTATTTACGGGGATCTTATATCTGTTGAAGAAAGTCGAGTCAAGGGAGTTTGGTTGTGATCCTAATGGCCCAAATTTTGGTTCTTTCATTGTGATTTGGAGTAGAAAGTTAATGTGGACTTTAACTTAGTGTATTTAGTTGTAAATGGAACGTGGACGATTTCCTTGCTATGCTCTCCTTTTGAGCAGCAACAGACCTGAAAGATCAACTGTTGTGAATTCTTCTAATATGTTATTTAGCTCTTGAAAAGATTTTTAATTTCGGTTTGCACTTAGATAGGATAAAAGAAAACTTACTCGTGTAATGTTTGTGTTACCTGCAGAATCAGCAAGGTGTTACCAGGGCTGGCTTTACAAATCACATGATAAGTGTCAACAACCGCATAAGGTAATATCAGTTCCCTAAGTAATTCCTGTCGTGAACTGTACAGTTTCAGATGAGAGATATAAGCTACTTGTATTTCACTAGTTGTATGTTTAGTTTATTCCATCTAACTGCTGCAGCAAACTGGTGACTAAATCAGTTCAGAGGCCTAATATTGCAACTTTTGTGGGTAACGTTGGAATTCCTTTTACTGGGTCCATGTGTTCCATATTCGCTATTTACTTAATGGTAAAGTGGAGGAATAAGGACGAGGAGATCATGATCAAGCAGCAGCATATTAAGAGAGAAAGACAATATATTAAAGGGAACATTATCTAAATACCCCTACTATGAGGCCCCTTGAAATATACCCTTATCAACTTTACAAATACCCCTAAGCCTACTACATTACTAAAATACCCTCTTTTATATAGTGTATATACAAAACCACCACCACCACTATTCAAAAAAAAAAAAAAAAAAAAAAAAAATCTAATGGCCACACCACTGTCCACCGCCAACCACCACCACCACTGTCCACCGCCAACCACCACCACCACCACCGACCACCGCCAACCACCACCACCACCACCACCACCACCACCGACGACCACCACCAACCACCACCACCGACGACCACCACCACCGAAGACCACCACCACCACCACCGACCACCACCACCAACCACCACCACCGACGACCACCACCACCGTCCACCACCACCGCCAACCACCGCCACCGCTAACGAACACCACCACCGACCACCACCACCGCCCACCACCAACAACCGACACCCACCGCCGCCGCCAACCATCACCGCCGTCAACCACCATCGCCACCGCCAACCACCACCACCATGTGGAGTCAACTTGTCAAGTTGTGTCCATATCGTAGGCAACTAGGTCAAGTTGTCTTCAACAATAAAGGCAACTAGCATAAAGTTGTCTTCAATAAGTGAAATCAACTAGCCTAAGTTGTCTCCATATATGGAGGCAACTAGCACAAGTTGTCTCCAAAAAAAAATAAAAATTATACACAAATAAGTGAACCTAGTGTGAATCGAACACACATCATCGACATATAGTCGGTTGTGCTACCATTGCACCACGTGTTCGCCACACCATCGATCTCAACCAACAATTCAAACAACCACCATACAACACCACACCATCCATAAGTGCTACACAACTCTACCCTGCAACATGACTTCATGACCACAACCGTCTATGCACACTTGCAACATGAGCCAATAGAGCTGTTAGTCACTTCCATGCCCCTACTCAAACACCATCGGAACACACAAGCGAAGAATAACTTCTTGTTCCGCTTTCAATGCCCGTATTCATATTGAGTTCATTCTCAACCTCCTAAGCATTCATCTACTCTCTTGACTTTAAAGCATGAGCACCAAGACACAACCATCATCGCAACCCAACACAACCCCGTGTTACCATTGCACCACAAATTCGACACAAAATACTCTAAGATATATGTATTTAGATAATTTCGGATGAATAAATGGACCCAAAAACATAACCAAGTTGCCTCCGAATGGAATCAACTAGCTCAAGTTGCCTCCAATCAAATCAACTAGCTCAAGTTGCCTCCAAAAGTGAAAGCAACTTGGTCAAAGTTGTCTTCAAAGTTGGAAGCAACTTGGTCAAGTTGTCTTCAAAGTTAGAAGCAACTAGCAATAGCATCATCATCAACACCACCATTCCTCTTGACTCAACCAATACTCAATCTACAACTTCTCTTGATCAACCAATACTCAATCTACAAACTTCTAAAACAACTTCATAATCTGCACATTTCGGCTCATGCCTCGCAATCCAACTCCGGGCAACAGTGCCACCTTCGGCGTAAGCCGTCTCATTACCATTGCTCCCTTTCTTTCTCTAGCACCACTTGTCTCAAAATCCGGCTCTCATCTCATTGCTATAATCAGAACTATACTATCTCAGCCTTGCAAACTCTTAAGCCAACACATATCGCCACCACTCCATCACAAGAGAACCATCACGAGCTAGAGCACCGATTCACTCATTATCACCATACTCCATCTAGTGGTTGCTCAACACTTCTTGTGCATCTTCACCTCAACCGCCATCTCCTTTCAACTGTCCTCATTTCGGTTCCATGGAAACAACACCTGCAATCTGTACCGGTCTAAAACATTCATCTATTTCGATTCATTGCACAACAAACTGCACTACAACTTCATAATCCCCTGTAACTACTCAGATCCTTGGAAATGACATACTCAGCTCCCTGTTAGCTTGTAGCAACAACACCAACATTAATCCTCTGCACCTGCAAAATCGAATTTCAATATCTTCTTCTCTGCATATCAATGAATACCACCATCATTCCAACTTAAACCCATCTCTGATTCTCAGCATTCTACCAAAATCGAAGCCATAATCATCAATAGTAGCTTCATTTCTTTCTCCTCACCGTTCTACCATTTAGCAACAACATCAATCGTCTCTTCTCAGCTCATAGATCGAATTAATCTTGAATCAACCACAACCCCTCTTCAATTTCATCTTATCTTCATCACCTATCCAGATTTCAACATATTCACTTTCTTCAACTCTAATTTCTCGATCTGATTGAACCACAACAGCAGATGGTGGCGGTGATTTCTAGATCTGGATTTCTATGTTTTTTCTGGATTTCTAGATCTGTTGAAATCCAAACATATAAATTGTAGTTGCGGTGATTGAGATGGTGATGGTGATGGCGACGACGATTGAGATGGTGGTGAGAGAGATGCAGATGGTGGTGGTAGATGCCGGTGTTGTTGTTGGTGGTGATTGCTTAATGAAAGAGCAGAGATATGTGATAGTTCACTGAGATGGTGATGAAGGCGATGGAGACGATGATGGTGTTGGTGTCGTTGGTTGTGGTGGCGACGGAGATGGAGATGGAGATGGTGGTGGCGATCGACGGAGATGAAGATGGTGAGAATTCTATCGGTTTCTCGAGTGAGAAATAAAGAAGAAGATGAAGCGTAAGATGGAAAGGTTAAAAATGTGATTATGTTAATTATTTTCCTATTCATATTTTCGATTCTGCCATTGGGGGTATTATTAAAGACCCATAAGGGTATTTGTGCATGACCCATGGATAGTAGGGGCATAAATAACATTCCCACTATATTAAAGATGAACGATATAATAAATCTATAAGCTTTAGGGAGCGGCTTCTGCAAGAAATACAGAGGCCTTGGTGGGACTGGTACTGGTGGGGGAAGGAGGAGAAGAAAGTGGCAAGAAACCAAGTTGTCTTCAAGACTCAACCGCTGGAGTATTTCTACCATTAGTGATGGAAGCTGCGTTACACCGAAACTTCAGATGTATGCTCGTGTCCCGTGTCCATACGTATGGACACAGATACTGACACTCCTTGGACACATCTTGAGTACTAAGCAATTAAAAATTTATTACTTTGTTCACATAAAACTCTTCTGTGGGTGTAAATAGAAGGCTGAAGTTAGAAAAATAAAAACCCAAGTCAGCTGCCACATATGTGATCCCAATTAAAGCTCAAGCTAGCAAGCCACCACCCACCACAAGATTAATATCTCATAAAAACCTATGAATGGACAATTAACAGTGATTAAGATTGTGTCGTCATTTGTATTTCTGCATATCTTATCAAATTAGTAATATTTTTATGCATACGGCCGTGTCCTCGTATCATGAATTTTTAGAATTGCCGTATTGGACACACGAATACGTGTCCATAATTTTTTTTGCCGGGTCTGCAATAGGTGGTCTATTTGAGAATCCTGGTAACTAACTTGAGTGTTCAGTTGCTTTGCGACTTATCTGTGCTAGCTCTTACACTCATTGTTCATTTTAAACATTTAGAAATGCACAAGTCGAGCTGTTATTTGTATTCTCTGTAAAGTTAAAAAAGGGTTTCTCTCTATCTGGTGGTATGAATATGGTTGGATCTAGAATTCCTATTCTTATTAATGCTATATGAGAATTGGACTCAGCAGCACTTTTGCATAAAATGCATCCATTTATTACAATAGAGTTTCCCAAAGTTTCTAAAGTAGGTGATGCTTGGTAACATAGAGTCCAAGCAAGAAAAAAAAAAAAAAAAATTTCTGAGGAACTCTTGAATTCCATACACTCTTATGTGGAAAAAATCTGATCAAGCCTTCAAAATCAATTGCATTATAACATGATTTTACAGAACAAGAGCTACCTGGATTCCAAGATGTAATGTCTTCCCCGTCATTGGAATGAGTTGCAGAAGCTCAGCCACCATTATTACTTCAGCATCTATAAGATTTCTAGTGAAATTGAGGTCCCAAGCAGGTATATCATTTGTGAACACAACCAATTCTCTCAAAGAAGCATGTTTGTTTCTGGATAACCTAAACAGCATAGTAAATAAAATTGAGAAAGATTTATATTACCAACCCATCTATCCAACCAGAAAGATAATACTCTACTACCATTGTGAACAAAAACTCTTGCCAACAGGTTTTGAAGAATCATTTGGAAGAAAAGCATTGGAAAACTTTTGGTGTAATGGATAGTGCTGGAGATAATTTCTTCAACACTATCCATTACATCAATGAGGTTTTCCAATCTGTCAACATCAGCCCTGCAAAGAACCAAAATTCTCTCTACCCCATTTTTTAAAGAGTATTAATTTCTTCTCACCTTTTTTTAGCTGATGACATTGTTTTCTTTTGCAAAGGAGATGATACAAGACAGCCAAAGGAACTTTATCGGAGCCTGTCAGAGATCTTTGGGTCAATTTTTTGATAGGGGCAATTCTTTGCGGGCAGTGTTTTTGCAGCCAGGAAAACTCTCATAGCTCGAAAATTTGAACGAGGTTGTTGTGCTTCACAAGCCATGTTTGGCAATCCCTTCAGCAGAAACTTGCTGGTTGGAAAGAAACATAGTTAATTCTCCAAGCCCGTATACTCTTTATTGAACATGTGCTCAGCAGCATGCCTATCTTCACCATGTCAGTGCACAAGGGTCCTGCAACAATGGCGAGAAGATTATAAGAACTTTTCTTTAGTCGGAGTACCCAGGAAAAAGGAAAGATGCATACAGCGGTGTGGGATAAATTGCACACTATGGGCAGTGAAAGTAAGGGGTCTTGGGATAACAAGGTTGAGCAAAGTCAATAGAGCTCTCTGATGCAGAACACAGTCAACGAAGTTTCTATACAATCATGATCATGCTATACGAGGCATGTAAGCATCCGTCGTGTTACCATTTAATAGCTAAAGTGTAGCATGTTTATAACAGTAACGTCAAAATCAAGGGGTATATGCACAATAGAAATGAGGATTTGCTTTGGTGAAACTGGGAAGCCTGTCTACTAGAGATTAACCTTCAAATGAATTTTGAGAATGAAATTCTTGCAATGAACATATTTAAGGTTCCTTATTCCTTGTACAAATCCAAGCACATCCAAGGCACTTCACTTTTTTCAATTTTTTTTTGGTGGAGCAGAAAAAGAAAAGAAAAAACTAGTACATATTTGATTAACTTCATCTGATTAGATGCCATAGAAAAAATGTTCTAATTAAGCTGTATACAGTACTCATAAACTTGGTCTACTTCAGTTGACCTAACATTCTTGAGTTGCAATCCTGCACCCGTATCGCAGCTTCTAAGTCTGCTGCTGCACTATCTCCTGACTCTGGGATAGAATCCGCATCGCACGATATTCCTGAAGCATCCCTTCTGCTATTTCCTGTACCATCACTCAAAGTTAGTACCCATTATAATATATCTGACTGATTTCTAAAGGACGCAAAAAAGCCGCAAACAACAGCTGAATATTTTAGATTACCATAGACTGATTACGTTTCGAACATGAGTCGGCATCAACAATTGAGAGACCTCCAAAGAATAATGCAAGCAATGTAGCCTTCTTAAGAGCCTTCCAATGTATGTTTTGTACTTGTACAATAGGAACCTCCTTAAACAACAGATTCTTCGCCGAAGTACACATCCTTGATAAAATCCTATACCTAGCTGCCATTTCTGTAGAAGAAAATTGGAAGAAGAGAAAAAAAAAAAACTGACGCCAAGATTGATGTAATATCTAAAAGAGAACAAATTCTGTAGAACTGACACCAACTTACCCTCTCTTATATACAGAAGTAAAATTCTTAAACTTGGAAACCCAAAATTCAAAGTTTAATTACGATCTCGGATTTGTTGTATAATTGTATTGCCAAATTTGAGGTTACAGGTCCCATTTGTATCCTGTTTCCGTGACACATACAAACTAGTAAACGGTAAGGCCTGGGCTCAACCTCTCTACTCTCTCTATTGTTGAACCGTTTTTTTTGGGGACCATGGTTTTTTTGTGGGGACCATAGGAGTGTCTGAGAATGCCTGAAGCTTCAAACCTGCCATGTAACGCCCGGGTCCGAAGGAGCCCATGGGCTCCCGACAACTGTCATGGGCTAGCCCGCCTGCCCGATAATTATAAGTGGGCGGACCGGTTTTTTTTCAAATATTGGAGTCCGACTGTTAGCTTTGCCCCGTGCTTTGTTTAGTTACCCTACCACGCTGATCGCCAATAGCCTCGAATAAAGTTTTCTACTAGTGTGATGGATTTCTCAAGAACTTAAATTTCATATGTGGACAATTTATTGGGGTTAGAGAAAATTACAATTACATTTCACAAGTATTGAATATGAATTGCTTGAACTATCATTTGAACGAGTTACGTATATGTCATCATTCATCAAGCCAAAAAAAAACAAACATATATACTTTAAAATTTTGAATTATCTCTTGGGCCGAGGCTGCCGCCCGACCCGGCCCGGCCTGTATTGTTTCAACACGGATATGGACGGGCCATGGGCATTAAATTTTTGTTATTGCATGGCACTGCCCTACCGGGCCGTAAACTTAATGGGTAGTAAGGACTACAAGCCCGTCTGCCCAGCCTGTGCTATAATCGGGCTTGGGCTGGCCTGCCCGGCCCGATGTACACCCCTAGGGGACCATGGTTTTATTTTGGGTAAGACATTAGAAGTAAATCTAGGTCACCCCTTATCTAGATATTTATATTAATACCTAAATTACCCTCCTGATTAATTTTGGGTAATGATTAGTTAGTGTTAATACTAGTTAGTGTAATTATTAGTTAGATGATTAAGTTAAAGATAATTAGTGAGATTAAAAAAATCAGATGGTTTTTTTTTTTTAAAGAAGTAGAATTATTGAGAGAGTAAAGTTAGAGAAGATGAAGAAGGAAAACATGAAAAACGATGGATTTTATCAACCACAACCGGAGGAAGGGTATTTGGGTACCCAGGTATGCTTCAAACTTAGATAATGTTGGTTGAATTGCTCCAAATTTTCAATAAATTGTAAATTTTTAGAGTAGATTTGGGCTTGTTCGGTTACCTTATGTGAAGAACAGGTTACCGAACTCATCTGAAAGTGTAGTTCGGTTACTTTTTCCAAACACGCAGGTTACCGAACTCGCTCTTTAATGGAGGTTTTTAGTCGTTCGGTAAACAGACATGTTACCGAACTTTGTTTATAGGATTTACAGAGTAATGTTCGGTTGGTTCGTAAACTTTAACCCAACAACATATCTAACCGAACTCCACATGTATTCAACTGGTGAAGAGTTCGGTTTGTCAAGATTTTTTGCGAACAAACCGAACATAGTGGGACAAGTTAGGTTAAATTGAAACTCAACATAGTAGGCAAAATAGCAAAGTTCGGTTACATTGGAATTTTTTTTTCTTTTTGTAATATGGGTAGAGTTCGGTTAGTAGATAGTTTTAGAAATTTTTGCGAACCAACCGAACAGAGTAGGAAAAGTTCGGTTAAATCATAACTCAACATAGTGGGAAAAATAACACAGTTCGGTTACATTTGATTTGATTTGATTTTTTTTTGTATTATGGGTAGAGTTCGGTTACTAACTAGTTTTAGAATTTTTTTTCGAACCAACCGAACAGAGTGGGAAAAGTTCGGTTGAATGAGAACTCAACATAGTGGGACAAATAGCACAGTTCGGTTACATTGGAAATTTTTTTCTTTTTGTAATATGGGTAGAGTTCGATTACTAGATAGTTTTAGAAATTTTTGCGAACCAACTGAACTCGCAGTTTGGTAACCTAATTTTAAATCCTATTGAACCGCATTGTTCTTCGTGTTCTTCATTTCAGGAAGTTGGGTTAAGAAACTAGGGTTTTTGTGAAATGCGTCCTAACCGAACAAGGCACTGTAACTTCCATATGAACCCTATTTTGATGATTTCTATTCAATTAAAAGTAATGGGGTTTTGATGATTTCTCATTTGCTAGATGTGCTAAATCGGGACCTTTTCTAGGGAGTCTTGGGGTTTTCTTTTGAAGAACCATTCTTATACTCGATTTGGGTAAGAAGAGAAAAACAGGAGAACAATTTTCTCCTCAAATTTTTTTTTTTGTGCGGCTAGGTTTAGGGATTCTTTTGTTTTTGTTTTAGATTAAATTAGGGGCGGTTATTAGATTAGGGTTAATTTTAATTAGGATAGGGGGCAAATTAGTAATCTCATGATTTTAAGACATCCCTTAACATTGTAGGGTAGGTGGCCTAATAAGACCATGGTCTACCCAAAAAAACCATGGTCCCAAAACAATGGGTCATTGTTTGGGTGTTAATTTTTGAACGGTATTTTAGGGACCAACCCAATTATGAGGGAACCATTAAGCGATTAGTCTATTCATTGTATAGTGACAAGGGGTGTCCTAGTGATTGAAATGACTAATTACCCTTCACATATTTAATTAATTTATTATTATTATTTATTTATTGAAATATCCCATGGGCGGCGTTTTATAGAAACAAATAACGAAGTTTATACAAAGCATTGGTTGCATAGCGACAAGCTGAGCACCAACACCTTTTCGAACAATAATGCCTATAGTTGGTATCATGACTAGCCATGCAGTTCCTTAACGTTTTCAAAAGTGTGATCATATCTTCACTCAATTCTTTTTAATTTATTAATTTATGTAATTTTAATTTTCTTTTAAATTAATTTTTTATTTAGTTCAACTAGCTTTTATTTTAATATTTTCTAGCAGAACTTTAGTTTGTTCTTCTTATACGAAAACATATCGAAGCTCGGATAAGCTCCGAACCTAGGTTTGGTTTGTTTTCTTTTTTTCCTAGCCGAACTGAGGTTCAATTATTTTTTTTCCCCAAGCCAAACTTTAATATGAAGAAAATATTAAGGTTTAGCAGTTTTTTTTCCAAGCCGTATCATATGAATAACAGCTCCACCAAATCTAATAACAGAACAAAAATACACATAAAAAATAAATAAATAAAAATTGATTTATGAATGGAATTTTAGCCATAAGTAGAAATACATGTGTAAGGGGCTATGGTTTTTACTTCATAATGACCTAGGGAAAATGTCATTATGGTTTTTACTTCATAATAACATAGGCGGAATCGTTTTAAATTTTCGCCCAGATGCCGAGGTGCCCAAAACAAACATCAAAATTGCTGCCCCGACCTATTTCATCATGTCTAATATATTTCCTCTACGAGTAGAAAAATGTTTATGTTATTTTATTTTAGTTGTTGGAATAGATGATCAAAAGGATTTGGCTTTGATTTGTGTCTACAGAGACCTTTAATGGAAATATTTGGGGATAATATGATAAGATATATTTTCTTTATTGTAACAGTGAGTATTATTGATGACCTTCCAGAAACTAGAAGATGGGCATTATATTCAATTGGTACTGAAAACACTGGGGGTATCAAAATACACCACCAATTTTTTCTTAGGCAACCCGTATGGACGAACTTAAATACAATTCCAAGAGTTCAACTTAATGAATCTCAATGAAGGAATAATATTTAGAGTTATATATATTTCTCTCACAATCAAAAAGTTTACAAAGACAAGTCTATGAATCTGATTTGAGTGTGAGAGTACTTGGACTCCAAAGATCAATATCCAAGTATCAATCAAGTCTTATCCAACAAACAAGGATGGATGTATCTACTTTGATTGATTAACGTACAACCTGTGATATTTCAATTATAAAGATAAACAATATAATGCGGAAAAAGAAATAACACAGACACCATAAATTTTGTTACCGAGGAAACTGCAAATGCTGAAAAACCTCGGGACCTAGTCCAGATTAAACACCAAACGATATTAAGCCACAACAGACACTAGCCTGCTACCAATTAACTTCGGACTGGAACGTAGTTGAGACCAAATTAAACCCTCACAACAATTCAGTTATAGTCGCGCTCCTAACTCCTCTTGAATATCCCAGCATGACTCCGCCCAATTGATTCCCTTAGTCAACGTCCTTTACATCCTAAGAGTTGCTTCAGCTCAATTGAAGATTTTAAACCAAATTTCCTCCCACAGATAAGCCTATATGTGTGATTTCCTTTTTGATCGTAGATCAAAGTGAGACTGGAAATCGATAGCAATAGACAAAGTCTAGCTAACCTCAAAATCTGGACTTATGCTTCCTGAAGAGCAACCTAGATTATTATTCACCTCACAAGTATTAAACTTGTGGAATCAACAAAGTTCACGAGTTCACAGACTTTTGTGGTATGGATACCGGGTATTCGAACCACGAACCCGCTGTCAAACTATAGCTACGCTGCTACGTGTACTGAGTACATATACTACGGCTCCAGACCTATAATAGTTTTCCCAGTTTGTGAAATTTGTATGCATACTGTCTTGTATCAAGATTTTTTAGTGCTTCTATATTTCTCTCTAGATCAATTCGAAATATTCACAAATAACATCAATGACACATATACTTGTTCTAGGCTATTTTCGAATGATAATCTTGAATCATAAATTAGATTACGAACAATAAAGGATTCTTAACCGAAATTCATCAAGTATGAACAAATGTTCATTAAGCTTTGTCATATATATTTCAAGAAATAATTACCAAGATAAACTCGACTCGAAATTCTTAATATGCTTATGATAGTCTAATTGGTTATGTGACAACGTCTCATAGATAGAAAGATGAATATAGATTGAGATATAAGTGGTTCAGTCTTTGCTTACCTTTTGTTGAAGAAGTTCTCCAAAAGCTTCGGTTGATCTGCGCCTTCAAATGGTAGAACGCAATGATGATTGCCGTGATGTCCGTTTCTCAACTACATGTTCTATCCTAATCCGGGACTTAACTAATTGTAAACTAGAAATTAAGATATAGTTTTGACAACTAAATTTGACAACGAGCTTGAGATAGCAACACTTGTGAGTTCGACCGGACAATGATCTAACAATCTCCCCCTTTGTCAATTTTAGTGATAATACTATTAATAAATATGGCTAAAAATAAAGCTTCAAAAACTCCTCGAATCCGTCATGCTTGATTTCCTTGGTTTCTTCAACTCCTTGAATTCTTCGTTACTTCAAGTTGCAATGATTCTGATCGTGTTCAACTCAACATCGTTGTTGTTGAATATCCGTATCCCTAGCGATAAAAACTTTGAAAACAAATATGCTCAATCGTCGTTATACAAAAAATAGTATTATTATCTTCTCCAAAGTTCAATTATGTCACAACTTTGAAGTAATACTACGGTAATATGTTTCTTCCCCTTAATTGGTACTTACATCTTTTGCATAATAGGTGAAACCTTTAGATTTTGATTCACTCCCACTTACATAATGATCCGTAAACCATATGTATGCAGTACAAAACTACTAATTAATTCTCCCCCTTTTTGTCAATATAATTGGCAAAGGTACGAAAATTATTGGAATGAATTTAACCAAAAGATACTTCAAGATTTAAAGAAGTTAGAGATAATACATAATAACGTAGTTAATATGTAACCGATAAAGACAAGGGTACCCAAATACACCACAATCTTTGTGTTTCAACCTATAAGTCCTCTTACCAAGTGTGATCGTCTATGGACAAAGTCGATACAATACAACAACTTCGGTATTCACACTTTGTGTGATTGTCTATGGATACTGTTAGAGCATAGCTCGGTAGAACTCACTAAGCGTTGGTATGTGAAGTTTGGTTGTCATATTATAGTATCATGATGGTTGGTACTTCCGAATTTGTATATGATTATGGGTATTAACTTATGAAAAACTATATGCATAATTTTTTTATTATTCATGCATATTCAATCTTTTTCCTGCAATGTTTTCCTTTATATTTGCTTTCAATTTTTTATTGAGTATGTTGAATCGGTTATGTTCAAAACCACAAAAACGTTCTGAAAATACATAGAGAATCAATCAGTCATAGAGAACACTGGCCGATAGTGGGTTAGCAACTGTCCATCCTTTAACATAGGCAACTGGCCAATTTTTATCATCGTCAATTGGCCGATAGTGGGTTGGCAACTAACCATATAAATTGTTCAGAAACTGGTCGTATATTATTAGAGTTGGCAACTGGCCATCTTCCATTTTGGGCAACTGGTCGTATATTATTGGAGTTGGCAACTGGCCATCTTCCATTTTGGCAACTGGCCATATTAATTGTTACAATTGGCAACTGGCCATATAAGTCTATTATTTTTGACAACTGGTCATCTCTCATAATTGGAGAATAAATGCTAAGTGTGCTTGCTTATAATGCAGTTTGGGTAATTCGAATTTGAGTTGCTCTGAAGAATTTGAAGGTACGGTTACTTTAATGGCGTAACAGAGAGTTGGAGCTTGCTAAGCGGGTCGGGTTACGACCCTTCGGTGCAAAATTTTCTGGTCCACCACAGTTGGTATGGCATGTAAACAAAGCTGAAATTTAGCATAATGGGAGTTAAGTGTTTGGCGTCGTTCTACGTATTCCCTCTTACTATTTTGGTCATGGGCTTGAGATGTCAGAATCTTTGTTGAGACCACTTAATACATAAGGCTAAAGGCTAATAGAGAAACATTTAGGGTCATACAAATTTACAATATTTTTTTTTTTTGATGCCAAAGATTTTTTTTTTTATTATTCTTGAATACTTTCACTGTCTAACAGTAATTGACTCTCAATAACACTAGGTGGTTGTCAGACCAAACTTTAGTTATACCAAACTTCATGCTGAATTTTGCTAGTTTATCAGCAAATTTATTGCGTACTCTAGGAAAAAAATTACATTCCCATTGAAGGATATTGTTTTACTTATCAATGGCATCAAGCAGGATGTCTTCATTCTCCCAAGCAACGATTAGTGCAGATTTATTGATGCAACCTTCAATGCCGTTGACATCTGTTTCAAAGATGATATGTGTGTTCCCTAAATCATTACTCCAGTTAACTGCTTCGAAGAAAGTCAAACACTCTGCGTGCTCTGAATCTTTCGCTCCTGCATATCATTTTGATTTGTCTCCCGCAACTTTCCTACAAAATCACGGAGAACAAGAGAAATTCCAGTTAGTCATGTGTTAGCATCAAAGGATGCATCAAAATTAATTGTAAAGAATGGGTACGCAGGTGGTTTTGGTTTCCACTTGGGTATATTAGACATAGCTTGGGACATACTATCACAACACACTAGGTGTTTATCATTAAGTTTGTCAATATAACCAGCAAATCTTAAAGCTTTTCTAGCAGTAATGATGGGGTCAACCTTCTTATTTTGAAACTGCACGTCATATCTCTCGTTCTAGATAGTCCACGCAACAATCATAATAACATTCAGACTAGTTGTAGAGGAAGTCTGCTGAGATAGTTGTATCATCCAACTTTCAAGTGATAGAGTAATATCACTTTGAAAAGCTGCCGGACCTCCTGCACCAACCAAAATTTGCATCCATACTGCTCTTGAGAAGGGGCATAAGAACAACATGTGCATCAGGTTTTAATCAAACTGATTACAGACGGGACGCTGCAATTTCTTGAATAATGTGGAAAGATCCAATAAAATGGTTAGAATGACATTTGGTTGCATATCGGCGCCATTTTTCTTCTAAAACTTATGCGCCAATGAATTTGAAGCTAATTTTTTTCATGACATATTCCTCTTATAAAGATTTACCTTACTACCAAAAATGAGTGATTCCAAGATGTATAAAGCCACCATCTACCACTTCTAATTTTAACAGTTGAATTATAGATGATGAGGTTTCTTATGTTAGAATGCGTTTATTTTTGGTAGGAAGGTATATCTTTATAAGAAGAATATGCCATAAAAAATTATCTTTAACTTTATTGTTGTTTGAGTTTTACAGGAAAAATGACGTTGAAATGTCATTCTAACCATGTCATTGGATCCCCTATAATAATATGGGTTGATGGCGTCATTTACAAAGATAATTTTAATATCCAAGATAGCCTTTTAAATTTTTTGTTTTGAAAACAAGATCGAGAGAGAACAAAAATGACAAAACGGTTACCGATTTTGATTCTTGAGTTATGAGCTTCCAATATAAATCGATTATTGCGATTCAATAAGTGGATTATTGTCTTCTTTCATGTATTGATTCATCTTTATCTTCTTCCTCCATCTTATTTAGTCAATTAGATTTTTAATTCTGCATTTTTCATTTTGAATTTCTGAGTTTGATCAAAAATGAGTTGGTAACATTCACGATCAATATTTTTTTTAAAAATTGATATATTGAGATCTCGGAAATTGCTCTAAAATTTCAATTTGTTTGGTTCATGTGATGAAGATTCAGTTGGAGATGGTGTTGTTGTTGTTGATATTATTGATGATGCGTTAGTTTATGAAAGAAATATTGTGTTCTTATCTATTTCAGCAATTTCATTTCTCGGATCTGTTCATGGAACAATATGATCGTTTTTTATTGATCTGCGTGTACATTATTCATGCACCTGTTGTTTTTATTATGAGTGTGACTTTTAATGTACGTGATCATCTTTATGATCTATTTTGTAAGTACATATCTGGTCGTGCATATATTCTACACAAGTCTAGGTTGCACGTATTTGCTGCACAGATCAACTTTTCTGTATATTTGGATTTATAGATCAAGATTTTGCATACTTTCTGCACAGATTTTGCAAACTTATTTTTATGAATATTTATGGCTCAGCTTTACTGTTTTGTTGTGTAACCCAATTTTGGTTGGTAATTTTACTTTGAAACATATTTGACCTTATTGATTTCTTCATATTCGTATACATTCATGTACTGGAGGAAGAGTATGCTATGCGCAACTTCCAATAAATGATAATACAACCTTAACGTCAGACTTGTTGCAACTTCTGAACTGCTAGTTTCCTTGGAGATTTACAATTGGCCTTTTAAGTTGCCTTGTTATATATATGTTTGTTATGGTATGTAATCAATCACTTAACTACTTTTTTTGCTTTTACCTTATGAAGTAGGATGGGAAAATGTTTATCTTCATTCAGTTAGTGCCTAAAATGACGATAGTACCAAGTACACCACAATCTTTTCGATATCAACCAATATGACCGATACCTTCCGTGATTTAATATAGACATAAACTTTCAATAAGATAGCAACCACAAGGTATACACTTGGTATATAGTACAAGTACGGAACCGAACCTAACTATACGGATCAACCCAAGGGTTTTGATTAACGTACAAGTGCAAGTACTTTATTATAAGTACAACAATAATTACAATGCAGAGAGTAAAATAAAAGCACACAATAAGATTTTGCTAACGAGGAAACTGTAAATGCAGAAAAACCCCGGGACCTAGTCCAGTTTTGAATACTCTCATAATTAAGCCGTTATACAAAGACCACTACTAACTTTGTATAGTTGAGATCAAGTAATCTACGCCTAGTTACCTAGTTTCCTCAGTATCCCTTCGTCTACAACCAATATGTCCAACCCACGTGAATCCTAAGATAGAGTCCACTATCTTAAGTAGCTTCACCAATGGTGAAGAGTTATTGCACTTAACTCTTGGATCGTATTACGAAACTATAAATGACTAAACTGTATTCGATAACTACACTCTCAATCTTAAGAAGTAAATCAAAGATTTTATGTTGAGTCAAACAAAGGCTCATCTGTTTAATTTAATAAACTCTTCTGTTTGTTAGATCTACCAAGATCTAGGTCTACAAACTATCAGATTCAGATACTGAAGAATACCACTAAATGATAGTTTGGCGATCTAATAAACTAGCAAATAACATGTCTATCAAAACAACGGTAAATCGTATCCTAACCGATCAAGTATGTGCACGAAGTAAATCACATCGAAGATACGAAACCAATAAGAAATATTTTTATCTTCAAATATTTAATTCTTCAATTGACCTGCACAAATAAACTTGATTCCTCTTATGACTGATCAAACACAAAACGGAGTATGTCAACAACGGATGATCACAAGTCTACATCATATCTAAAGACAGATGTCACAGATCGGAACCACCGTTAATCCATTGATCTAGTTTGAGTGACCTTATATCAGAAGACAAGTCTCTCAAGAATAATCAAAATAGGTGCAATTAATGTTTAACAACCGTTAATCAATCAAATCAATAATTGAAAACTAAAATAACAATGTAAATTCTAGTTTCCCACCAACGGTATTGTCTAGACACTTCTTGATCCCACAGTATTATTTAAACTAGCGAACGTAAGTTATCTCACCTACTTAGGTTAATCTCCTCTCCAATATAACATTACAAGTAATACTATTAGTCGGCTACAACAATGACTACAAAATGAAGTGTTTTGCCTCATGATGAGTTTGTAAGAAGAACAAACTTTACTGTTTATAGACCAAGGTAGTTTGGACACTGAGGAATTTCCATAACCGAAAATATTCTCTATATATGCAACAAGAACCAAAATTCAGTTTTATCTATTTCCAACCAATATCCAATTGTTATACCGAAATCCCTCATGGATGACAACTCAATATTAGTATACATTTGAAAATATTAATAGAAGATTCTCAAACATTTCAATTTGGGATCTCACCTTGAGTATTAAGGAAAATCTTTGAACAATAAGAGATAATATTTTACACGCGTTTAAATTATTCACTCTATCGACATCTTGAACTTTCTTATTTTGCAAACCCTTATTCGAAAATCACACAAACCCTAGAGAATACGTGAAACCGGAAATTGGATTTTGCTATGAGTATCAGTTCTATTAGATATCCTTAATAGGGATCGGTCCTGTTATAGATCCACAGTAGGTAGGGATTGGTCCTGCTGTACATCCTCAATATCCGACCACCAATCCCATTAATTCTTTTCAATTATGGAACAAGTTCAGCAAGTCTACTTCCTTAAACTCATGTAGTTAAACGTAGTTTTCTTGATAGATAATCAATCCTAAGTTCAATACACAATCTAGTAACAAGTTAGGAAGATAATGTCAATATCACAATTACGAAGTTCAAAATATAAGTGTTATACTTCGTAATTCAGTATACCAAAGCTGTGATACAACTTGTATATTTTTTTTTTGATACTTTGATCACAATAAGGTGATCAAGTCTCTAATACTAGAGTTTCATATATATAACTTCACATGTTATGTTTTCAATCTAAATGACTTGAAAGTAACGTAAGTAGAAATGGAAAAAAAAAGTCAAGTTTTGTATTGCTAACCTCGAGTAGAAGGATGATGTGTTCGTTGATGTCGATACGTTTTCGGATTTTCCGGGTCTTTAAAGTAATACTTGTATATCTCAAAATTTTGTAGACCTTCTAGTCTAACCCAACGAAGTTGAATCTAGTAATATAATCAAGCGGCCTTGAGTTTTTTAAACTAAAATATGACAACCAATCTTGACATACCAACGCTTGGCGGGTTCAACCGATTAATGCTCTAACAGTGCCAACAACTTGTATTATGTAAATCAAAAGAAAAATTGTATGAAATAAAGTTTCTTACAGTTGGCAATTGAACTTGGGTCTGAAAAAAACTTGTCTAGTATACATGTTAAAAATTCTGAAGAAACTTGATTGGTACAGAGAATATACACCAAATTCAATGTATACATAACATATGCACACTTGTGCAGAAACTACGCACACACTCGATATGTGCAGAAAATATGCTCGTATCAACACCAAATTTTTAACTATAACATTTGGACATATCAACAACTAAAAATCTGATAGTAAAAATAAGAATAAAAAATTAATCTAGTAATACAACGACAAAAGTAAGAATAAACAGTGAGGTTCATTTAGTAATTAAGTTGTTGTGACGGTTTTCACTTGATCATTTTCAGGTTTTGAAATCTCTTAGGTTGTTTCTCCCTCCACTTGACCATTTCCAAGGTATGAAAGTGCTTGATTTTATTGGTTTGTAATTCTCCTTTTAATCAACATCCTTCTTTCAAGTGGAAAGTATTCTTCCATGGATTATGAACTAAACTGTAAATAATTATTTTTTGATATGTTTAGTCAAAATACATGATATATCTATTGATATGAAAATAAAAAAATGATGAGATATTTTATGGCACATTTCCAAATTCCAAGTATGTGCAAGGAATATATAATAAAATATAAGCAATATAGATTGTTTAGTGACACATATGAAGAAACATAATTTTTATCATTAGATACCACACATAATGCTAAAAATACAAAACCTTTATGTGTAGGGAGTATGCACATATGTTTTTTTACCATTAGTTACCTTATACATGATAATAAGCACACTATACACAATCAACTAACAATTGTGCAGATAATTTCAAAGATATGAACAAACAATATTAACACATTTACAAAATCAATTTTAGGAAAATCCACGCAACTTTTAATTTGTGCAAAGAACTGTCAATTTCGTAAGTAGTTCGGTACAGTTTCAAAATAAAAGAGATTTCAACTTTCAATGTCCCCATAAGCTACTTCACCTTCATCAAATATTTGTTTTACTTCATTCAATCTTACTCTTGCACACAACTTGTGACTAATTTGATTGTAGGATTAGCTAATATCTTGGAACTATTATTTATTGTAAAATTAGCCAATGTATGTCTTTCTCTTTGTCAATTGAGTTCTTACTTTTATCTTGGAACTATTAATCATTGTAACAATGAATTTTTTTGGTATTTAAAGACTAAAAGGGATTCTAATAAAACAAAATAAGGTTACTAAAAAGTAATATCAACACACACACAGTTGTCTTAATAACTAATCTGCGGTTGATTAATTAGTTAGTTAATTTTGACTTTTTTTTAAACAAGAAACAATGATTTTTTTTAATGAATGGTTACATAAGAAACTTAATTTGAGGACTCTGATTAGGAGGGCCATCTGCACATAACTGGAATTTCATTTATGCTGATAGCTCAATTCATTAATGAGGGAGGATCCATGGACACTCTTAGATGGACAAGGTCGGACAAGATTTGTGCCATTTTCTCCGACAAACTCAAACAACAATGATCATAAAGTTGGAAAACATAAGCAGATTTAATAGATCAACCTAAACCGGAAAAATGATGATCAAATATGAGAGTTGCTTAACTAATCAAAGAAACAAATAAAAGATGATGGAAATTCGTCATCATTAACAAACCAGAACCTAAAGATATTCAATAGCCCAAAAAAAAAAAATTGTTTCATAAAACCAACCAACAAAATCTTCTCGTCCATTTATATGGCTGATGGTTCAACTCTTTCTAGAAACCTCTTGTGAATATATTTTTGATAAGGCTTCCCGATGACGGTTGAATGAATCAGATAGAGACCACCAACCGTCAGAACTGTTTCCTTCCTACCGGAACAGAGTAACCATGTAAATCCATAAGGATCGGTAAATTTCCAGACAATACCTTCATAACAGTGATCCGATGTTACTTCATCATCTAATTCGGAACCCAAATTGACAGCAACTTCTGCAATACCCTGAGCATTTTATGTCTCAATTACGAACTCGACCTTCCAAATGAACTACTTTTCAGTTGACTTCTAGGATGATTAGACACAACATAAACATTTCCATGCATCTCAAGTTTAACCTTCATTCCTCAGCCAAATTTCCCTCGATTACAATTTCTTTCGCACCAAACACATCTTCGTAGAATTGAAAAGCTTTGTGAAGATTTGATTTAGGAAGTAAGATAATTTATAATTCCATACCTAAAACTTGATTGCATCCGAGTTGATCGCTTAATTTCTCACTGTTAACAACAACAACCCGTTAGTTAATTTTGACTATAGATTATAAAGTTAGTTTTCGAAAATCATTTGAGTTATAGTTTTAGAAAGAAATGGAGAGTGGTAGTGTGTTATAGTTTTAAATAGTGTGTCAGATTATATAATTAGTGTTAGAAGAAGAAGAGAAAGATGGCGAAAAATAGGTTTTACCTAAAATCAACATTGATTAAAAATGGATGAGTATGGAGAAGAAGGCGGGAAACATCATGAAGAATATAATATTAAAGGTTCAATAACATTTAGAGATGACGATATGGGATATTTGTTGGATGATCCAAATTTTTATAGAGAAACCCTACACGGCGAATTAATGAAAGAGAATGAAGAATCAAATCAAAATGAAGATAATAATGCATCAAACAAACGGGTATTGTGTTACGAACTCAAAAACCCACTTCGTATGCATTTGTTTGTGATCGTTATAAAAAAAATATTATTTTTGCATGCATTTAATGCCATATATGACCCAAATTTGGTAGATAATGCACTACGGGAAAAATAGTAATCTACAACTGTAGATTGACAACTCGTAAATTAAAAGTTGTAAAAGGTGGCATGTTTTACAACCTTTTCCAAACAAAAGTTGTCAAAGTAAAATATGTCCAACTCTTAGGACCAATGAGTTCCTAAGAGTAGTGACGAGAATCGGAACCACAACTTGTTGTGTGAAAAGGGTTGCGAGAGAGAAGTGACCACCTTTAGAATTTACAACTCATATCTTAAAGGTAGTGAATAATCGTATAACAACACGCATAAGAGTTGTTGAAGATAAAAAAAATGATTTTGAATAATGTTCTTTGAGAGATTCGAACCCACACCTAATGTGTGTTAGCATAAGTCATCAACCATCCTTCCTATTCTCAATATTGTCATTTTTGTGCTTTTTTTTATGATCAATATTCACAACCTTTACAAGGGTTGTAAAATGAAAAATTGACATTGAAAAAAATGAGGCTAAGGTGAATTGAACCTAAACCTCCTCTGTCTAAGACTTAGATTCTAACCACCCTTCCTCATTTACATGTCTGCTTATATTTTACATTTACTTTTATAGAAAAGGATAAATACACCTTCTACAACCCCCTTAAGAGTCGTCATAGAGGTATAAAAACTTCTTCTAAATTTTTATCACTTTTGCAAAAAAAAATCCAACTTCTGCTAAATTTTTCTCACTTCTGCTAAATTTTATTCACTTCTGTAAAAAACTTCTCACTTATGCTAAAAAAAATTGTCATCACTATTGACAACCTTTATTAGAGTTGTCGTAGAGGTATAAACTGTTATGCTAAATTTTATTCATATTCCGAAGGAATCTTACCTGTAAATGGATGGATTCATCGTTCTTATGAAGTTTCCGAATTATAGTAGTCCACTTATGGCCAGGTTTCGATCTCGGAGCTAGGGTTTGCATACAATATGCTAGAATATGGTTTCTTTAATATTTCGGGGAATATTCCGAAGGAATCTTACCTATAAATGGATGGATTCATCATTATTACGAAGTTTCCGACTTATAGTAGTCCACTCACGGCCAGGTTTCGATCTCGAGCCAGGGTTTGCATACAATATGCTAGAATATGGTTTGTTTAATGTTTCAGGAATATTCCGAAGGAATCTTACCTGTAAATGGATGGATTCATCGTTCTTACCAAGTTTCCGACTTATAATAGTCCACTCTCGGCTAAGTTTCGATCTCGGAGCCAGGGTATGCATACGATATGCCAGAATTTGGTTTCTTTAAGGTTTCGGAGAATATTCCGAAGGAATCTTATCTGTAAATGGATGGATTCATCGTTCTTACGAAGTTTCCGACTTATAGTAGTCCACTCACGGCCAGGTTTCAATCTCGGAGCCAGGGTTTGCATACAATATGCCGGAATATGGTTGGTTTAATGTTTTGTGGAATATTCCAAAGGAATCTTACCGGTAAATAGATGGATTCTTCGTTCTTATGAAATTTCGGACTTAGAGTAGTCCAATCACGGCCAAGTTTCGATCTCAGAGCCAGGGTATGCGTACATTATGCCAGAATATGGTTTGTTTAAGGTTTCGTGGAATATTTCAAGGAATCTTACTCCGTAAATGGATGTATTCATCGTTCTTACCAAGTTTCTGACTTAGAGTAGTCCAATCACGGCCAGGTTTCGATCTCGGAGCCAAGGTATGCGTACATTATGCCAGAATATGGTTTGTTAAAGGTTTCAGGGAATATTCCAAAGTATGCGTACATTATGCCAGAATATGGTTTGTTTAAGGTTTCGGGGAATATTTCGAAGGAATCTTACCTGTAAATGGATGTATTCATCGTTCTTACGAAGTTTCTGACTTAGAGTAGTCCAATCACGGCCAGTTTCGATCTCGGAGCCAAGGTATGCGTACATTATGCTAGAATATGGTTTGTTTAAGGTTTCGGAATATTCAAGGAATCTTACGTGTAAATGGATGTATTAATCGTTCTTACTAAGTTTCCGAATTATAATAGTCCACTTCCACCGTGTTTCGATCTCGGAGCGAAGGTACACATACAATATGCCGAATAGGGTTTGTTTAAGGTTTCGGGAATATTCAAGGAATCTTACGTGTAAATGGATGTATTCATCGTTCTTACCAAGTTTCTGACTTAGAGTAGTCCAATCACGGCCAGGTTTCGATCTCGGAGCCAGGATATGCGTACAATATGCCAGAATATGGTTTGTTTAAGGTTTCGTGGAATATTTCAAGGAATCTTACCTCGTAAATGGATGTATTCATCGTTCTTACGAAGTTTCGACTTAGAGTAGTCCAATCACGGCCAGGTTTCGATCTCGGAGCCAGGATATGCGTATAATATGCCAGAATATGGTTTGTTTAAGGTTTCAGGGAATATTCCAAAGTATGCGTACATTATGCCGTAATATGGTTTGTTTAAGGTTTCGTGGAATATTTCAAGGAATCTTACCTCGTAAATGGATGTATTCATCGTTCTTACGAATTCTTTGACTTATAGTAGTCCAATCACGGCCGGTTTCGATCTCGGAGCCGGGATATGCGTACATTATGCCGAATATGGTTTGTTTAAGGTTTCGGGAATATTTCAAGGAATCTTACCTGTAAATGGATGAATTCATCGTTCTTATGACGTTTCAGACTTAGAGTAGTCCAATCACGGCCAGGTTTCGATCTCGGAGCCAGGATATGCGTACATTATGCCAGAATATGGTTTGTTTAAGGTTTCGAGGAATATTTCAAGGAATCTTACCTGTAAATGGATGTATTCATCGTTCTTACCAAGTTTCTGACTTAGAGTAGTCCAATCACGGCCAAGTTTCGATCTCGGAGCCAGGATATGCGTACATTATGCCAGAATATGGTTTGTTTAAGGTTTCGTGGAATATTTCGAAGGAATCTTACCTGTAAATGGATGTATTCATCGTTCTTACGAAGTTGCTGACTTAGAGTAGTCCAATCACGGCCAGGTTTCGATCTCGGAGCCAGGATATGCGTACATTATGCCAGAATATGGTTTGTTTAAGGTTTCAGGGAATATTTCGAAGGAATCTTACCTGTAAATGGATGAATTCATCGTTCTTATGACGTTTCAGACTTAGAGTAGTCCAATCACGGCCAGGTTTCGATCTCGGAGCCAGGATATGCGTACATTATGCCAGAATATGGTTTGTTTAAGGTTTCAGGGAATATTTCAAGGAATCTTACTGTAAATGGATGAATTCATCGTTCTTATGACGTTTCGGACTTAGAGTAGTCCAATCACGGCGTGTTTCGATCTCGGAGCCGTGGATATGCGTACAATATGCCGAATATGGTTTGTTTAAGGTTTCGGGAATATTTCGAAGGAATCTTACCCGTAAATGGATGTATTCATCGTTCTTACGAAGTTTCGACTTAGAGTAGTCCAATCACGGCCGGGTTTCGATCTCGGAGCCGGGATATGCGTACATTATGCCGTAATATGGTTTGTTTAAGGTTTCGTGGAATATTTCGAAGGAATCTTACCAGTAAATGGATGTATTCATCGTTCTTACCAAGTTTCGACTTAGAGTAGTCCAATCACGGCCGAGTTTCGATCTCGGAGCCGGGATATGCGTATAATATGCCGGAATATGGTTTGTTTAAGGTTTCAGGGAATATTCCGAAGGAATCTTACTGTAAATGGATGGATTCATCGTTCTTACCAAGTTTCCGACTTATAGTAGTCCACTCCCGACCAGGTTTCGATCTCGGAGCCAATGTACGCATACAATATGCCAGAATAGGGTTTGTTTAAGGTTTCGGGGAATATTCCGAAGGAATCTTACCTGTAAATGGATGTATTCATCGTTCTTACGAAGTTTCTGACTTAGAGTAGTCCAATCACGGACATGTTTCGATCTCGGAGCCGTGGTTTGCATACAACATGCCGTTATACCATATTTAAAGTTCGAATCGACACTCGAGCTTCATATTTATCGATTTCAATGATGTATCCTTCTAAGTTTGAAGTCGAAACCCTCCAGTCAAGTTCACAATTTGTATGTCGTCATACCACATTTGAAGTTCGAATCAACACTGAGCTTCATATTTATCGATTTCGATGATGTATCATGCTAAGTTTGAAGTCCGAACCCTCCCGAAGCTTCTTGGCTCATAGTTTGTATGTTGTTATACCACATTTGAAGTTCAAATCAACACTGAGCTTCATATTTATCGATTTTGATGATGTATCCATTTAAGTTTGAACTCGAACCATCCTGGAATTTTTTGGTCCATCTCTAGTAATCTTATAACCTGAGTTTTACAAGTGTGAACTAAAGATACTTCATGACCTATGCGACTAGTCGAAATTCAAACCCGAAGCACAAAGAGAAAACACAAAAACACAAAGAGAAAGCACAAAGAAACACACCTATTATCGAATTCATTTTTCATTTTCCCGATTCATTCTTATACATTTTTTGGATTTTTTTATATAAGAATGTCGATAACTATGCCCTAAATTTATTAATATTTTTTTGGGATTTTTTTTCATGTCGAAGATTGATAATTAAACCGAAAACATGAGTTCGTATTAACACAAAGAGAAAGCACAAAGAAAACACACTTTCCTTGATCCGTATGACACTCTTAACTTAAATCTATACCGTTCATAATGTTTGCAATCCGTATGACCTCCTTATCTACGGTTCAAATCATAATATTTACCTTATCTATATTATAGGAGAGAGAAAACCACCACTCATTCTCCTCGTTTCACTCTCTTCTCGCTTCTCGCTCTCTTTTCTTGCACTCTGCAGTTCGTGAAACCCTAACCCAAGTTTCGTTAGCTTACATTGATTCAATTTCATCTTCTACATATTTTCTGAACAATTCCACTCTCTAATCTTCCCCGAAGACTCTCAATTTCATCTTCTACATATTCTCTGAACAATTCCACGAAACCCTAGTTTAATGATTTCCCAAATCCCTAATTATCTTTTCGATTTCATACTGAATCCTCACAAACCCTATCTTTAGTTCAAGTAGAAACCCTTAATTTCATCGCTGATTTCTCTATTTTAATTCATCTTGAACTCATCCCCAAACCCTAACTTCTTTCATCGGATTTACCTTTTCTTATTGTTCAATCAAATTGCATACTCGTATTAACACAACCTCTAACGAGACACTACTAGATCATTCCCTACCTCTCCCGATCTAAAAATATCTCTATTTCATATTCGACAATGTTTGTGCTTGCTGCGATCGAGAAAAGAGGGAAGAATTGATGCTTCAAGAAGGAATTTTTGGTTGCTGTGATGGATCTATGAAGTGGGTTTTCCTTGAATTTTTGTTTGAACCGAGAAAATAGAAGAAGCAGTTCTCATTGATGTTGTAGAAGATGAATCTGTAATGGAATTGGGAAATTGATGTTTGTGAGATTTCAAGAAACAAGGGTTTGAAACTTGAGATGAAGTGAAGATTTAAGGGTTTGATTGTGTTGCTGTGAAGCTTTGAACAAGAAGGGACTTGTGTTACAGATGTTGCTCATGGTGGTGATTGTACTTGGATGAACGTTATGACCGTAAACAATCGGGGAGGACAGATTTGCCCATCTTTCACAAGAAGGTAATAACCTACAGTTCTCGTCTCACTTTCACCAGTTGAAGTTATTTTACATAAATGGGAACAATGAATGATCTTGTAAATTTGAAGCTGAACCATTTTTCCATCTTTATGTTTCGTTAGGGTTTTCATTGAATTTGTGTTTGAACCGAGAAAGAATCGGATCTCGTTGATGCTGTACAAGATGAATCTGTAATGGAATTAGGGAATTGATGTCTGTAAGATTTCAAGAAATCAAAGAAGAAATGTGAGTTTTCTGTTGATTTGAGAAACACCATTTTCCCTTATAAGAAATCTCAGCTCTGTAATTCGCATGCTCAGATGATGTAAACACTAACGTTGATAAAGCAGGAAGGTCTGAAACTCCTTCGAATCATTTCAATCTCTTTTTAGGGTTTTTTAGATTGATTTTCAGTTGTTATGTGTTTTTCTTATTAAATTTGATTTAAGATATGTGATTTGGATCTTATTTGGAGCTTGAGATGGTGATTGAGTTGACATTAAAATGGAACTGTATGAATGAATGGATTGCAGTGGAGATGCAGAGATTGAATGAATGAATGTGTGTGATGCAGAACTTGGATTTTCACCAGTACCGCCAATCCTGCACTTTTTCAGGTGAAATTACTGCTCAGAATCTTCATTTCTTGATTTTATTAAGTTAATTGTAATTGGGTCTTGTTAAATCGGTTCAAGAGCTCATTAATTTGAAATGGTCAATAATATGGAATAGATTGATTAAGTTTGTCAAGAATCAAGTTTACTTGTTGATTTTCGGGACCGGTCAAGAAATGGAAGCGGAAACATACAGAGAGATTGAGGGTATGGTGGAGCACCAAAAGGTCCCAGCTTAGAGAGATTGAACACGAATGTGATATAGTTGTTGCGACTCCTGGACGTCTGAATGATCTTGACTCCTGGAGATGAGAAAATCAGCCTCCGTCAGGTTTCCTACCTTGTGCTTGATGAGCCGCACGGATGTTGGACATGGGTTTTGAGCTACGATTCGGAAAATTGTTAATGAGATACCTCCTCGCCGCCGCTTGATCTTTGATGTACACTGAAACTTGGCCCAAGGAAGTGGTTAAAATTGCTGCCGATTTGCTAGTTAAGCCTGTTCAGGTTAACATTGAGAATATTGACGAGCTTGCTGCAAACAAGTCCATTACTCAGGTGAGAATTAAGTATTCTGTCACTTGAAAAGTGGTTCTTGAGCAGGGTTTGCTTTATGTTGTGTCTTATCTAAACTTGATGGGGTGTGTTTATGAATAAAGGTCTTAATTCTTATGATATATATGTATGTTGGTGTGTCTTACAGCAGCATGTTGAAATGGTGCAGGCAATGGAAAAACAGAGGCGTCTCGAATAGATATTGCGATCTCAAGAACCAGCGTCTAAAATTATAATCTTCTAAAATTACAAGCTAAAAGGATTGTGAAATTCATCGCAGGCGTTGGAGCTACAATAAATCGTGATTTTTGAAATAGGAGATCTTTTGAAGGTAATGTGAGCTTACTCATACATGCCATCAACCGAGTTGCTTGGATACAAAGATACAACTTTTACTTTCAGACTTCTTGCGTACGGGCCTATACTCACCTGCAATTCTGTTTTTTGCTTTGCGTAGGTCATATTTGTTCCTGCTTATAATGTCAGTGTTGCCGAAATGCTCATTCCTGCCACTGAACTATCGCATCATATCAGGTATTGTGGAGAGTGTTGCGAACACCAAGTTTTTGGCATATCAATCTCTTACTGTTCTTAATGTAAGTCATGCATAAAGCTATAGTAATTTTACTTTGCACTATTTAGCTCGGTTGGTGGCATGTTACGTTAGTTAGTATTGGAAAGATCAGAACCTATGAATGGTTGGATTTATATGTGATTTTATTGGTTGATTCATGGATGAATGTGGGTGATGGGTTTAAATAGGGGTGGGGTATGTTTATTGGGGTTTAGGTTAAAGCACAATGACGCACACTTTGACATAATGGTTAAAGCTTTTGAGAATACGAGGCCTAGTAAGTGTACCTAGACTTCTTGTGGCCTAGGGTGTAATATGTAGTTATGTCGGTTAAGTGCAGGAGATAGATTATAGTGTTATACCATTTTCTTATTACTGGGCCAGCTTTGCAACATGTGCCTGTTTTAGAGTCATTATGTATTATGTAACTCTTTACTATCCAAATTTGGTTGTTATCTTGGTATACTCAATTAAGTTTTCACTTGTGTTTTACAGATATTCTACCATTGGATCTGAAGCTTGCAGTCACAAATGGTCATTTCAGCATTGATGAATTGTACAATGAATTGATGAATTAAGTTATGCATTGTACAATGAATATTGATTTTTAAATAAATGGTCATTTGGATTTATGAATGCAGGTTTCGTTTCATTAGGTTTCAGCTCTAATTTTTTTTTTTCAAAATAATTTTATGTACAACTCGTAAAAATGTTGTAGTTACACATTCATCTACTAAAAATGTAGTTGTTACTTCAAATATTACAACCTTTAAGGATGTTGTGTTAGAGATTATGACTACACTAAACAAAGGTTGTGAAAAATGTGTATTTTTCATGTACTGACGACTTACAACTCAAACAAAAGTTATCAAAGAAATGACATACAACTATAAGCATAGTTGTCAAATAATTCACATACAACTCTAACCATAGTTGTAAACTAATTTTCTACAATCCCAACAAGTGTAGTGTAGGAGTTATTTTCACAACTAAAGTAGGAGTTGTGTTAGGCATAAAAAGAAATTTCAAAGACATTGACAACCGAGCCAAACGTGGTAGAAAATGGAACGACAACCGTGTTTACAACTATTATTGAAGAGTTGCAAAGAATTGAGGACCTTCTACAACCCCCTTGTGCAACCTATAGATAAACGTCGTCGTATATTATACGACAACTGTTTTCCGGGGTAGTTAATCACTATTTTTCCCGTAGTGATGGAGTACCATATCTATCGATTATACATTTATGTACCAAAATCATTGTACATTTTGTAGTCCCGTGAAGGTAGCTTACTATCGATTATAACAAAGCCTCAAATTCATTCCCACCAAAAATACCAAATCTTCGTACAAAAAGAAAAGCTACGACAGTAAACAAGAAGCTTCAAAGTCCAGTCCGCAAATGATGAAAATGGGTTATCAAGGGTTGTTATTGGGTACAATGGCACTAGGGGTGGCAGTGCTAGTTGTTGGATTGAATGATCAAAAAAAAAAAATCTTTGGGTCCAGAGGGACCTTTAATGGAAGAATTTTGGGATAATATGAGAAGATATAGCTTGTATATAGTACTAGAGAGTACTAGTGTTATTTACACCATATTTCAACCAATATTGGAGATATTAAAGAATTTTGTCACTTCTGCACTTATAATATTTGTGTTAGGTGGTAAACTTTTCATTGTATCTCAAGTTATTTTAACCATGATTGGTATTTCGGAATTCGTATATGATTATGGGTATTAACTTATGAAACTATCTGCATAATTTTGATTACTTATGTATATATTGTGTTCTTTTTTATTGCAATGTTTCTTTTATATTTGTTTTGCTTTTATATTGAACATTTCAAATCGACTGTGCTCAAAGCCACAAAAACATTATGGAAGTATAGGAACATTGAGAATCAGCTATAGAGAACAAGTTTCTGGTATGTATACGGAGCCGAAATTTAGCATAACGTAGCGACCAAACAGTTTCTGCCGAAAACAAAACCACACTACCTATTTAGTCCAAACACAATTATTATTTATTATTGGTTTGTGCAACAACTAGCATCCAAAGGATTTAATTGAAGCCATGATATGTAACACCCTGAAATCTAGACCCACCGAATCCAATACTCAAAACCCTAAATGTTACGTCAATATCATAGTCAAAGTCGGGGTAACTAAGCCCAAGATCATAAGGAAAATTATTTGAGAAAACTTAGTTATGTTAATATTAATAATTTAGTTACAACGAATATTTAGAAATTTATTTAGACAAATCTAACCGTTGAATTTGTTTTTTAAACCCATCGAAAACATAACACATTTTAGTTTTAAAATAAAAATAATATGAAAGTTAAATATCCATAATCCGTTCTAGAAAATAAAGTTTTTCGACACTAATTTTCAAAAAAAAAAAACTGACAAAAGTGATGTATTAAGGCTATTAACACATAAAAATATTAAGGTTCATCTGATAATCAACGCATTTGGATTTTGAACCTCTTTATTATGAACGCGCAATTGGGGGAT
This sequence comes from Papaver armeniacum, assembly GCA_023531295.1. Classification (NCBI taxonomy): domain Eukaryota; kingdom Viridiplantae; phylum Streptophyta; class Magnoliopsida; order Ranunculales; family Papaveraceae; genus Papaver; species Papaver armeniacum. The sequence continues at coordinate 2,398 of JAJJWW010006115.1, read as the reverse complement.
ATGGAAACTAATTCGTGGATATAAATTACTTCCCCCAACCAAAGGTGTCTGCTAAGGGGTGTTTTTTGGGGGTGAAAATACTAAAACACCCTTTGATTAATTAAAAAAAATTTATGAAAAGACTGTTATACCCTCCCCCAAAATAAAAAACTTAAAATCAAAACCAAACACAAAATCATTTATCCCCCATTTGAGTACCGGCATACTCGTGTGTTAGGGTTAGGTTTTGATTTTAAGTTTTTTATTTCATCGTTCTTCATCGACGATTAATCGTTAAATCAAAATTTCTTCGTCGATTAACCTACCCGAATCATAACCATGCCTCCACTAAAGAAACCAAACGCCCAATCGAACTCAAAATAGATTGCTCAGCAAAAACAGGCAGAAAGACTTGCTAAGATTTCTCAAGATCAAGAACACGAAGAACAAGAGTTATCGGACGATCAACTACTCAGAAAGATGGCTTCTGTGCAAAGGTAAGTCATTTAAAACTGTTTAATTAGTGTTTCAATCGATTTGTAGCTATGGGTTTAGGTCAAAATCGCGAAACCCTAACTGAAATAGTTGAGTTTGATAATTCACATTCACTTTAGTATGAATACCACACCGGAAGTAAGTACCGGCATTCGATCTAGGATGAAGACCACACTGTTAGTGCCTCCCGGCATTCAATTTAGTATGAATACCACACCAGAAACCAGTACCGGCATTCGATTTAGTATGAAGATCACACCGGCAGTATATATCAGCATTTAATTTAGGTTGAATACCACGCCGGAACTTAGTTTTAGAAAATCCTAGGATTTTGTCATCTGTACCGGCATACATTGTAGTTTAGATTACATGTCGGCGCTAGAGTTTTAGTATAAGGAACTTCAAAATTATTACCGGCATCTTCGATATTTTTTTTTCAATGCCGGTATTAAGTCCCAGCATGGGTTTTTGTTTTACGTTTCTGCCGGTACTAGTATTTTGTGTTCCAGGAATTTCCCAAGGTGTACCGGCATCCTCGAATACTATTTTGCAATGCCGGTACTACTTCCCGGCATGTTCGGTACCTTTTTTTTTGTATGCCGGTAGTTATGATTCTATGTCATAATGTGGTGTATCTATGCCGGTATTAGAAATGAAAGTTAGTTGTCTTATATTTATTTCGTGCTTCTTTTGAAATAGATCTAAAGCAAAGGAAGCCAAAGCAAAGGAGGCTAACAAAGAAAAAGCTAAAGCTGCCGTCACTAAGAAAAAAAGGAAGGATGGTCTTGATACTCCTCAGTCTCTGCCTCCTCGAGGGAATAACAAAAAGTGTTTGGGTGCTGAGACAAGAGGGGATATTTGGGAGAGTGGTCGTAATCGTAGTAAAATCGTAATCCGTGAATCTTCTGGAGCTGTTGAGGAGCAAGATGAGCAAGATGAAGAGGAAAGTGAGGAGGAAGACAATAAGATTGATCCAACTCAATTAACAAACCAAAGCCAAGGGGTAGTGGAACAAGGTGGTCCAAGTCAACAACCCACACAAGGCAAGGGGAAAGGCAAAGGCAAAGGCAAAGGCAAAGTAAAAGTTAAAGGTTCGCACCTTCCTCATATTGATGACATGATACCCGACCTTGAACGTGGTAAATTTTGGGCGCATCTTCTTTTGATCTGGAGTATCTATTTGTCTACAAGGACTCATGGGCTCGTACTATATATCAGATTTATGTAAGAATTTCTATCTCGTGCATATGTATTGTTTTGTATTTATGCAAAATCTCTTAATCGTATTATCTCCTAATTGTAGGAGCATACGAAGGCTGTGCGTGTTTGCCGAAACCAAGCCGCGGCTCATTGGGATTTGTCTTTGGAGCATGAAGAGGTCCAAACAATTAGTAAAGAATTCTGGTCTATATCCTTTGGTTGAAAACTATGTGAAGCTAGATATTGTGGATGATCAATTTGCTTTCGAAAGGTATCATGGTGAAACTGATACCATGCACTTTCCGTTTGGAGAGATGACCTTGATCCCTGAAGATACTCAGAACATTCTAGGCTTGGAAGTTATCGGCAAATCAATTGCAGAATGAGATAATCATTCTTTTGATCTAGAATGGACGAAGTTGCACAAGCTTACTAACAAGTTGTTTGGTTGGGACTACAAAATTTCTGTGGAAAGCTTCTATGTATCTAAGTCTAGTAGGACAAAGTCCTTCAAGCTGACCCTGCTTAAGGAGAAGTTTGAAAAGACGAAGGTAAGAAGTTTGAAGGATGGATGTGATCCCGCACAGATTCATTATACGGCCAGCTGTGCGTACACATTATTCATCTTGGGCACTAGGTACTCCCGACACTAGTAGCAACGAGGGTTAGTGCAAACTACCTTCAGTTTGGATCCATTGGAAGAGGTCTTTACCTATTCATGGGG
>JAJJWW010006114.1:0-107886 GCA_023531295.1 Papaver armeniacum | reverse complement strand
AGCATGTAAATTAATCTCAGACTGTATTGATAAGCAAAGTTTTGATGGAAATTAAAGTGAAGTTAGTTAAAAAGTTTAATTAGAAAGGGTGAAGGGAAACAAATTTGAAGTTCAATATTGGTCTGAGAAAACTGGAGTATGAGATTTCAATTGGAATCCTAAGAGTTGAATTAGTTAGATTGTGTCTGTGTTACTCGATCTGGGGATTTTGCAATTGAGTTTGAGATAGTAATTGTGCTCCAACCTCGAATCAGCTACATAATCACAAAGTGTTATTTGGGTGTAGGCGATATGTCCCGGGTTGTTAAACCAATCTACAAAAAGCTAATTCAATTATCCATAATTTGCAAAAACTCATCAAATAAAATTGCATAAGCAAAAAAATTTAACCCGCAACTCAAAGAATTTAAAAACAAAAAAAACCAAGATATCAAATTGATAAAGTAGTATTTGTTAGCAAGATAACCCAACAACCCTTGAACTACTTTCAATTATTTAAATTAAAACATCACACTAAATATCTCCTAATTTACTCCCAAAACATATGAAACCCTAGGTTTCGCTTTCAAAATCATTGCAAGAATCAATTACTTTTTTTTGTTGGTCTAGAACCTAAATCAACAAAAAGAAGAAGATGAAGATGTTGCAGGACTTGCTCCACGAATAAAAAGATGATGCCGTGGGTTCACTAAATTACCGTTGCTTACTCGTGAAGGAGAAGGGAAGATTTTCTCGTGTTTAAAGAGGAGACCGAAAGATCGCAGATAGAAAAAGAAAAAGGAAAAACAATCGACGGCTCCTGACCTCACCCATTCCTATTCCTGCGACCCACACTCCCATCCTGTAACATTATTGAATTTTTCCTCGCCGGCCCAAGTCAAACCCGATCTGACGATAAGGACCACGGATGACCCTCCTATTATATCATGTCCGTATCCAAAATGACTACATCTTAATCAACGTATCCAAATATTTTTAAAAGATAAGTAAAGCGTTTTTTGTTGTTGTGGCGTACATAGATTTTTTTTCTCCCTCCTACCGGGCGGGGCGGGCGCTCAACCTGTATTTACTATTTTTTTTTGTTGTTTGTATGATTTAACTCATTATTTGACTTGGTTCTGGAATCCAGTTTAAAAAGAAGCATGATTACTTAACTATATAACCTCTTGAAAAAACTGTATAGCCCCGTATAATTTGAAATTATTTTGACGATACTAATCGGAGGTTAATCAATTCGAAAGAAACAATAGTGGTTAGTCATCACTATAATTTCACTATCATTCGAGAATTAAAACTAAACACTAAAATGACCCCGTACAGAGCTTAATACTTTTCTCCAAATTTTAACGAATCGAGAACCTTGCGACATTGGTACACTTTAAACACGCGTTGTTGTAAGTATCCAAATTTATACACAGGGATACATTTGAATAGAAACAAATAATAATTAAAAAGATCCGTTTTACAAAGAGGAATACATATAGATTATATGCTTATAGGAACACGTGGATATTTATTCTTAAGTGTTTGGTAGCCAAAACCATGGATATCTCCTCATTTCCCAAATTCTTAGAATTCCTTCCTCTCTTGTCTCTTCTCCATCTAAATTTTACTAAGAAATTTTTAGCCCTAAAATTCCAAACCATCTCGTATACATACACAAGACAGAGAGCTCAATTTCTTTTGTCAATCAAAATGTTGTTGTACCTAATCTCTTCATTTACATCATCTTTCCATTTCCATCTTTCTTCTCAAAGTTCCCTAACCCTAACATTTCCCCGACATTTTCATCTTCGTTTTCAAATTACAAAAAACTCAAGTAAATTAGGCTTTAAGCGAATTTACTTTTCACTGATTCTTCATTAATTCATCATTCTATAATCTCTAATTATTTCATATCCATGGAAACTTTTTGCAACTTAGAATTGAAGTCCTTGTTTCAAAGATTGATTTCATTTTTGTTTTTATTCTCATTTAAAATTACAGTTTTTTGAGTTTCGATATGTTTGCTCAACTACTTATTTGTCGGGTATGTTAAATTTTGCTATTTTTTTCAATTTGTAAATTTTGCTATTATAGCCTGCACTATTCCTTTAGATCATAAGGAGATAGCGTGTTTGAAGTTTTAGTATGACCAAATGAACCTAAGCTATTATAGACATCAATCAATCAAAGATAGTATACATTTGTCTTGGATACGGGTTACTTGGGTCACAACCAATGTCAGTTTTTTCTTGCATTGCTCACTTTTATAGACTATGAATGTTTGATGGTATATCAGACTTGTGGCCCGAAATTTGATGTTTGAGTAACTTACAATCTAATCTCAAATAATCTTGAAACTTGCCGCCTTCATTTCCCGGATCAATTCGTAAAAAGAAGCAATAAAATGGATACAAAGAGTCATTTGTTATTATACATTTTGTCGACTTTTACTGCTATACTTCTGTTAGTTACCTAGATAAATTACTCTCTTTTGGGCGAATTTATTTTGTAAGATTTTCAAAATACGTCAAAATATGTATAAATCAAAAAATTATGTTTTTATTAATCGATGTTACCTTTCTCAAAAATATCTTATTAAATTTTGGTTTTGTACAAAGTTGAAGAATCTAAGTAAATGAAGCGGAAACAATCCAGAGAATGGAGCTTTTAATTCTATCAACACTTGAATAGAAGATGAATCCAGCAACTCCTATTTCATTGCTTGATCACATTATTAGAAGATTTGGGTTAAGTAACAATCTTCTTCCTCAATAGACCGTTTGTGGTAAAACTAAGGTTATTTCGTTTTTGACCAGTATTTTAAGTCATTTTTACGTTTGATTCCAAGTTTTTCATTACCTTCCATCGGTTTAATTATGGCAAAAGAATGCTAAATGTTATTGATGAGGTTGAAATCGAAAACCCAATGGAATATCAACACCAACTCATGACTCGCTCTTAAACGCACAAAGGTCCTGTCTCTTTTCATATCTCATCATTTTCAATAGAGGTTGATCTTCAATTCAAATCATCTAATTTGGATTGATTGAATGATCACATTCACGGAGGATGTAAATGAGTGTTATCGGGCCTTAGTGAAGTGGGCATTTGGCTGCAATGCCAATTAAACGAAAGTAGGCTTTAGTAGTTTTACTTATTGTTAGTATCCATTTTACCGAGGAGGAGTCATGAGTGCCAAGATTTGGCAGCTTACTGCACGTAGGCTTTTATTAATTATTTTTGCATGCCATTCAAATAGAAACTCAATATTAAGACTTATCTTCTTAGGTGTCCCTAAAATTTTATCTATGTATCAAGAGGAAGTTGATTTTCTCTAATCAACCCAAATTTGGTTTCTTCTTTTGTCCATTTATCACTTGTATAATGGCATTAAGTTTTGTCATGCTCAATTACTGAGAGTTAAATTTCTTATTACAGGAAGAGAGAACTGTTAGATCGGGGGCTTTTTATGCCGTGGTGGGGGTGTGAATGTTGGCAAGTCACTTGAGAACCTCAACAATTGGCAAGAGTCTTTACTTCAGTATCTGCTACGACCTTTGGTTTATGATCTCTTCAAGGTATTAGTTTAAGCAAAATCATTCTCTAAAGAGACAATAGATTTTTATTTTTTTGGATAAACTGAATAATAAGATATACGGAAATAAAATAGCTTTCAAATTGAAGAACTGATGGATAAACTATTAGTTACCTCAAGCCGGAATCAATAAACTAAACATGAATGTAGAAAAAATGAACATTAAAGTCAATAGTTATCTAAATCAAATAAGTATGGGTAATTTAAAGTAAAACTTGGATAAACAATGTTAGTTGTTTCATTTTTCGATATCCTCTCCTAGTAGCACCGTTATTCTATTTGCAGCAGATGCATCTTGACAAAGCTACTTATAGTTGGCCATGGCCAATACATGAGTTCTCCTCCTACGGCGGGGATCAACCTGCGTCATCCGAAAGACCACGAATTCAGGAACCATCGATGTAAAATCTTCATTAGCAATCGACTGTACACGCCAACAAATTTACACATAGTTAGTGGTAATTAATAATGAAGTGTATACCGATCATTATCGGTTGCTTAAAGTAGAGTGATTGCAAATCAAACATGCTTGCTATATATGTAATAGTCCTCAACTTGTTTGCACGTTTTACTAAATTTCAACCGAGAATTACCCCATTTTGAGTCCTCAACTTGTTTGCTATATATGTAATAGTCCTCAACTTGTTTGCTCAACCTCATCATCCGAAAGACCACGGAATTCATCGGAACCATCCGATGTAAAATCTTCATTAGCAACCCCGGCTTGTACACGCTAACAAATTTACACATAGTTAGTGGTAATTAATAATGAAGTGTATAATCGAGCATTATCAGTTGCTTAAAGTAGAATGATTGCAAAATCAAAACATTCTTGCTATATATATAATAGTCCTAAACTTGTTCACGTTTTACTAAATTTCAACCGAGAATTACCCCATTTTGAGGAAGATTTTTGTTTTAGTACTCTATGTTTATGCTTCATTAAACCTCTTATCGGTGTGATGAAAAGAACGGTCATTTGAGAAAATCAAGAAAGCCACTGAGAACATTCAACTCTTCAAGGTAGAGTTGCTTGATTACAACAGACCTTTGTCTTGCCATTGTAGAATGCAATGGAGTTTTCCACGTTATGCAGTCCAGTTCTGCCCGATCGCGTCAGCCAATCCCGAGGTATGCGATTTGCTTACACTAAATTATATTTTACCGGGGCTCTATCTTATGTTCCATATAAATAAAAGGATGCTTTAACCGTTACATTCTTAGTCATTAGTAAACTTATGTCATAGGTGGATACCAAGACCACCGTGAATGAGGACATATAATGTTGTAACAACATGTAGTGAGGCAAAATAGGGTAGTAGTTGTGTCATCCACTCTTTTTTGTTGTTACGAACCCCGTGTCATCTTTTGAGGCAAATGTACATGGGTGTCTTGGTAATGCCTAATTATGACCTTGTTTGTTAGACCATAAAGAACTTATCTCGACATTATTTTACCAATACTTGATCAAACCAGCGTGAATCCACATGAGTACAAAGCTTCCATTAGATTCTATATTATTTTTTTGAATTAGCAAAAAACATAGATAAACATAAGAATATTAGAGATGAACAATTATGCAAAAGAGATGTTACGTTTGGATATAAGTTGATTCCATGGGCTCATGGATGTCAAAGTTGCCGAAATGTTTGAACTCCCCTACTCAAAATGCTTGAACTCCCTATACATTGATATACAATCAATTAGATATTCCCAGCTGTCTAGGCACCTTGAATGATATGTTTAGGTATTTACCTAGGACTATCTCGAGCCATTAATATTGTGGAAGTGGTTTGTGTAGCATGTGCGCCCCGTTTGCATATGGGTAGCCTATAACATATACTGATTAATTTTGTCTGTCTAGTCTAGAAATCTTGAAATAATAACACATGTTGTATACCTCTTTGATCAATAAATCTCTCTTACGCGAGTTTTATTCTCATGGACCTACTTGCTTTGAAACGGGTTGATTCCGATTAAAATACCAAGAAAATAATGTCGTTAATTTAAAGTTAATTAGTACTGTTGTAGATATGATTTTTTTTTGTTAATTATGTACTAATGTATGTATCCTGGCAAGAAGATCGCGTATTCATGAACACATCTTTATAAAAATAGCCAATGCTTTACATTGGATTGGGAGAATGTGCAACTTCTACCGAGTCCGCATCTCGCCCCGTTGTTCCGGGATACCCACCATTTCGAATAAGCCGCTCGCCTTTTTTTCTCCCATCGTTTCACTTAGCCTAAGGACCTTTTATTACAAAGGTTAAGATCGTTGTGCTCTTGGGAACCTGCTTGCTCTAAACACTTTGATTCCGATTAAAAGACCATCAAAACAATGCGATTAATTATGTACTAATGTATGTATCCCGGCAAGAAGACTCGCATATTCATGAACACATCCTATAAAAGTAGCCAATGCTTTACATTGGATTGGTAGAGAATGTGCAACTTATTCAAGACATCATCCTGGCCGTTGTTCCGATTCTCGCTACTCGAATAAGTTGTTCCCGCTTTTTTCCTCCCATCGTTTTCCGCTGGCCTAACGACCTTTCATTATTCAAGGTTAAGATCGCGGTGCTCTTGGGAACCTACTTGCGGCAACCCTTTGATTCTTAAAAGACGATCAAAAAAATGCAGCTATGTTGAATTGGCTTTCTGGGAGAAGAAGATCCTGATGTCAGCTGTAAATTAAAGTTAGGTTTCTCAACCATCTATCTGTTGCTCTTGATGCCCGCTTACTCCGAATAAGCTTTTCCTAATATTTTTTTCCGCCATCGTTGAGCTTGGCCTAAGGACCTTTTATTACAAATCAACATGTAAATTTTGAGGATCTCGTTCCGTGATGATTTCATACGAAATCTTCAATTCACTGATATATTTTATTCCATAAACAAACCTCGATAAGTCGGTTAAGTTAGAAAATCATAGGATTAGGAAATTGTCATGATCAGAAATCGAATTAAATCAGAAACTTAAATATTGTTCAAATTTTTTGGTGATCAGTTAGTGTCCCTCATCATTAACTCTTCCATAATTGCTGAAGTTGACCGGGTTGAATATCAATAAGACAACTAAGTTCTTCAACGCCCTAAATCAAAACGAAAACTTCCCAATTCAAAACTTAGATTAAAAAAATATTAGGTATCATCATAGAAAAACCAAAAGTCTATAAAGGGTATAATTTGTTGATTTGTGTCATTGATATAAACCCAAATCAAATTGATCGTTGTGTAACGAAATATAATACGAGAATTTTTTGAATGATATAAGAAAGTTGCAAAATCGATTGAGGTGAGACGAAAGGTGCAAGAATGAGTTTGAGTTGTTGCGTAATGCCTCTCATCGATTGAGAAGAAAGAGTCCAGAAGAGAGAGGAGGAGAAGTATCGTAGAAGACTCCGGCTAATCAGATTAGGAAATCCAGCTTATGTATGGTATTCGTTTATAATAGGAAATCCTGTTAGTTAATGGTTTTATAGTAATAACTAAGAATCAAGTTGTTAAGTTCGTCCATATTAATTGGTATTTGTTTATAATAGAAATCCTGTTAGTTATTTTTTAAGAAATTTTAAGAAATCCCGTTTGAAATTTTAAATTTTCTGGAAACCTGGCCAGATCAAGAAGCCTAATGATGTGATGGACGGAAAAAATCTATGATATCTACGATGACGCCACCTAAGATGAAAACAACATCGCTAAAGCATTGTAACTGCGATAAAATATATTGTTTACTTAATTGATTTCTGAAACCAAAAAAATCTATTTATACTTTATTCCATGCATATGAATTACATATATACAATAATCGGTCTTAATTGCCTACATTCAAATACATAAAGAGAAGAAGAAATAAAAGCCTAGATTATATGGAAGAACCGACTTAAGCAGTTTGAGTCTGAAGCGTCTGGACATTAGATTATAAGAGATGTCTCATTCAGATAATAAGAAACCTCTTCTTACCCTTTGCCGAGGACTGGTTCGAGGATAAGCTCCAGACCACTTGCAATTTAGAAGAATTCCACTGATGAAAGGCATAGCCCAACAAATCTCATCCTACAAACTTGAAAAAGAAATGATGTTAAAAATAAAAACTTAGTATTTGCTCTATTTCAAAGCTACATGACTCCCCAACATTTAAATCCTGTATGCATCATATAACCCCAACAATTCTGGGAAGAACCAAGGTGCAGATTCGATTTGGGTCGGTTTAGTATGTTTATTGCTGGGTGGCGGGAAATATCGTAAAGCTCTGAGTCGAAGGCGTGCGAGATAGCTTTTCAGGTAGGGTCTTGAACGACAGAATTGCATTATTTCACGGCCGATATGCACAAATTAAAGAGCAAAACCTGGTTGCAAGACTAAGGGTGTCACCAGGTCAGGAGAATTATCTTTATAACTCTTGCACCAAATGTCACATTCCTCGTCAACTACTATCGTATGGCAGACCTGGCAAGTTATATAGCACCATTCTCTCTCGTAAATTAATTAGGTTGCAGTTTCCTTGTAAAGAATCTTACAGCCCCACAGAAGTATATTTAAGAGCTGAACCAAGGGAATCACAGTAATTTTCATTGAAATAATGACCGCACTCGTTTCGAATAATAACCTTTAAAAACATCACCAAAGACCAAATCCAACTTTAAGATATAAACTCGCTTATCCAAACCTTAACTCGACCGAATCACACTTCTTGTGAAAATGTACGCTTCAGCCTCGCACTTGAACCTAACTCATGCTTTCGAACATCCGCTGCAAGTTCAAAACCTACAACATTAACATTAACGGTATACTAAAAAGAGAATAGATGCAATAAGAAATTAGATATACTTCATAAAGTAAGTGAACAATCGCTCTAGGTTGTAAAGGCTCCAAGGAGCCCTAACTATCCTCGCCCTAATCTCACCGTATCTCTTTAAACACCTAAATTTAAATATTAAAGGTTCAAACCTTCCAAAATTGAATATACCTAGTCATAAGCATCTTTGATTTGAGCCCGCATCCATGGCTTGCACATACGGTCTATATAGCCCATATGTGCTTTGAACCAAGCAAGGATTAAAAGACGTTTAATTACATTTTAAAATAATACATTAAATCAAGTAAAACTCAAGAAACGATGTAGTATATTAGTGGGTCAGAAATTTTCTCAACATTGTAGAACTTAACCCATTTTAAGTTATTCAAAGATTGCACCAATTGCATCTAACATGCTTATAGCGATCAATTAGAATGATTAGTTACATCTCCATTACATATTTAGTGAGCTTCCCACATTGACCTCTTAGTTAGGATCTAATATTTACCGAACAATGAACTTCTTATATATTAAATAATGATAAAAGAAACTTCTTATATATTAAACAACGATAAAAGAAAGGAAGATAAAACCTATTACTCTTTCTACAGCTGGTCGCTTTTTTCTTGCGCTCCAGCACCAACCACATACCTGGGCCCAAGAACAAATGTTACAACCTTTTTTAATTTATCCATGTACCTGAAATATGAGTCTAGAAAAGAAGCTATGGTGAATCAATTAGAGAACATTATGAAAGACGACCCCATCGCCATTTCCAAAACATTAAATTCTGATACATATATGTGTGTGTTGTTCCATGTAGCATATTAACTTAATAAGTATAAAATACATGGACATAGTGCTTTGAACCAAACACTTTTTTTTTTTAAAATCCTCAGGATTCTACCGCTCAAATTAATGCACATTCAGGGACATGGGATCCCGAGAATATTGTAGCGCAAAACCATATCGAGAACTTCAATTTGAAGTTAAAATATATACCATTTATCAAACAAATAAAAGGCTCAATGTTGCCAAATCGAAATTGACATTAAGTCCAAAGATTAGCACTGGATATAGGGAATATTGGTAGTCAAATTTCACTGTGCCATTAGTACATTTTGTCCCCTCTCGCCTGGTTTCACTACCTCCAACTCCAGTCACATACGATTTACAATTGACATATAATTCATTACTAAACCTGTGCTGATACATAAAAGCTAACTGCCACAAACCAAGATGGTATTGTGCACCCCAGCGGCTATATCTGAGGCGTTATATAGCCATTTTACGGCGTCGCTCGGATTGATGGTATCATCTGCAAACACAAAATCAGTGTTCATACAAAAGTGATAATCCTACTCTGTTAGTTAATGTAAAGTGTTCATACAAAATTAATAATCATATACTGTTAGTTAATGTAAGAATCTATCAGTCAAACCAAAAAATATCTATTATCTATTTCTATATATCCACCTCCCAAGCTAACCTAACCACAAATCTCTTATCTCCTACACAATTATTATCAACCTGCAAATTCGTTAAACAAATAATCAAATCACCTAAAAAATAATACAAAAAAAAAGGTATTCATGAATTGGATTACATACAGTTTCACCAGTTACGCAGGTAATACCTAGATAGATGGACGTAGAACTCACCTCAATTGAATTAGGAACTCTTTAGAAGACATAACTAAGACCATAGGTATTGTTCTTAAGCCATGAAATTGGGCCTCTCCCAAAATTTAAGCTTCTAATTCTTCCATTGACAAAATTGATATATTCATATATAAACCCGTAACAAAAACCCTAATTAATATTCAATTGTAACAAAGATTGGTATATTTATACATAAACCCTAATCAATATTTATCCAAAAAAACAAATACAAATAATTTTATTTTATTTTGACTTGTGAAATTATCTACAAAAGGAGTAGCAGCTCTGCTTTTGGGGTACAGAGAAGCAGCTCTGCTTTTGATACCCAAACTTGATACAAAAATTCTCCATAAGCTGGCACTAGGTTAACATTAAGGAAGCACGTTTAATCACCTTTAGACCTCCACTTGCTTTCAAACAAAGCTTCTTCTATCGCTGGCTAAACAATAATTTTCATAGCATTTTTATTTTTCAACATTATTGAATTACACTATACAACGCATTACCTAACAAATTCATGGCAAAGTATACTATTCAGACGCTGTTTACGACAGCATCATTGCCTAACTCCCACTGCTTATCTTGTTAATAAAAAAAAAATTAGGACTGATCTTTACTTAATAAACACACATACACGATCGCAACACCCAAAGTGGCTTGCACATGTCAGTGATGCCACTCGGTGCATGATTTCCATCTCCTCTTTGATCAGCTGGTCAAACAGCAGATTAGATCATGATCTATCATTGCCTCTGCAAACATTTTTATATACAAGCACTTGCTTCTAACTAACCAAGTACATCCACATTAAATATAAAGAGGAAGCTGCCTAGAGCTCCCAAGGTACATGAAGATGTACGTCGCAACAAAACCGACACTGATAATTCTTTGGTTATCAAAATACACATGACCATAAGTTGTACTTTAGATCCGATCTTCATTAGTTTATACTCTTTAACGAATCTCACGACAAACTAAATTAAAAGAATAACTACTTTAATTGCACTTTGATTAAATAAACTCGAAAATGGGATCGATGATTAGGAGCTTCGTCAATCAAGCAACATCGAGCCCATATTCCCGGGCGAAAATAGTATTTTGATTATTATTATATATAATATAATTTGTAATGCGTAATTAAGACTATAAGAGGACACTAATCATCCACAAAAACCCATCAAAACTAATACCCTTTTGGTCAAAATAAAAGTAATGGGCTGATGAAACCAAAATTTGGTTTTTCATCACTAAATTTGATCAAACCCCAAAGAATTTGATGAAACCAAATTTAAATGGGGCGAAGGTATAGCATTCTTTAAAATTTGCGAAAACCATCCGTTTGAAATTTGGGGTTTTAAGGTATCAATTTTTTAAATTTGCGTTTTATAATCAATTTTTTGAATTTTCAAAGAAAATGAGAACATTTTATGGATCTTAAATCTACGATATACTTCCAAACGTTTGATATAAAGTTTTATATTATCAGATATAGAACTAGAACATTAATCCGCATGACTAAAGTTTAGTCTTCTTTTATTGAATAAACACCTTAAAAATAATTTTTGTAATGCGTAATTAAGACTATAAGAGGACATGTTTGTTCTTGTTATAACTGACTAATACTGATTAACTACCCTTCTTCATATTTAAGTTCTCTCCTCCCCGTGGCTTTGTCTTAACATTGTAGACATCCTTATCATGACAAGCAAGGTTTTCCGAAAGGAGTAAAGCAAAAGCCTTCCATGCAACGGAGGGTCATTTTGCAATTTGTTTGCTTTGTCAAATAGAATCAAGAGATTCTTGTTATATGCTCTTTCGTGGAAGTTCGGAGTTTGCGTATCCAACTCATTTGGAAAGAATTATTATTATTATTTAGAACAATTTGAGGACACAGGTGACGCAGTTGAATTTGTTTGAATTGTCAAATCCAACTCATTCGAAAGGATATTTTAAATTTATAGTATAGTATTGGATGATTTTTGTTAATGCACAATGTGAGGGTCTAGAGTGACATGATTGGATTTGTTAGAACGGGAAACTTAGACATTCATATCCACGTCGATTGGCATTAATATGTATGGTCCCTCAGGGGGCATCCGATAACACTGGAATAAAATTCATATGGTATGGCCTTCCGGGACATTTGATAAAAAATGTATTGTCTATGTAATATGGATAGCTTGGAGAATCCAATACTAAGTAGTGATGATATCTCAGTTGAACTGATACAACTAAGAATATATAAGGTGTTCAAGATGATAATAACAAATATAATAATAATGTAAATGTGACTGAGTTATCAAAAGAGACAAGAGATTACGTGGTTCGATTTTCGTCTACGTTCACGAGGTAATGAGTGATAATTTTGTATTAGTGGTGGGTACAAGATCTTAAATGTTTCCCAAAGTAATAATAAAAAAAAACTCAAGCAAGAGTAAATACTTAAGTTCTAAACATTAAAGAGGTATAAGCTTAAGTCACTGGGCTTGGGTGTTTCCTGAAACTATGCTCTCCTTTGCACATACATGGCCTCAGAACAAGCTCACTCACTCAGGAAAAGTGGTGTGGGATCTTATACCATCTGCACTTATTTGGGTTATGTGGAGGGAAAGGAACTGCAGAATCTTTGATACACCTTCAAAACTGACTTGGATATGGCAATAAATGTAAAAACTCTGGTGCTTTCTTGGGCAGCTGCTTGTGGGAAGAGAGTTCATTTGAATTTCTCTAATTACGTATCAAATTGGGAGACTATTTTCTCATGATGTTTTTGCTTTTTGTTTGTGTCTTGTTCTAGTCTATCCTTGGTAAACTCTTGTACATTCTCTTCAATAAAATTTCTCTTCCTATCAAAAAAAAAAAAAAAAATAAGTCTAAACCTATCTCAGTTATTGCATATCCCTTCTTTGGAAGTGAAGCTCAGTATTTATAGCCCCTTCCCCATCAGGGATATCTTTGTTGCTTGTGGACCTATCGAGATCCGATGTATCTTCTGTACGGGTTGTTCCTTTGTCGACCGCATGCTTTCTCCGGTTGGATCATGCTACCTTTGCTTACCCACGCGCCCTCGTGAACTACCCATCTTTAGTACAAGTTGTACTTGCGTAGGCCGCGTACCTTCTCCAGTCATACTATGCCACCTCATTCTTATCCACGTGCCTTGAGAACACGCGCCAAGGTAGAGCTTTATTGCATTTAATGCTGAATAGACGCCTTAGGTGTCTCTGACTACCCGACAACATCAACCTCTCTATCCTAGGGCCTATATCTTCATCTACACCATCGATGTAAGCTTCCTCGAGATAAGATAAAACAGATCGGGAAAGGATCCCCTGCTTCTCGGGTATCCGTGTATCGTCATGGCTATCTTATTATTCTATATACAACCGCCAATATCGCGACACATGTATAATGAATAATGGTATTCACATGCATTTAACATAGGTTTCTTTTTTCTGATCCGCAAAAGCCCATATTTCATTCAATCTAAATAGTGATTATACGATTGTTTGCAAGAAAAATAATATTAAAGTATAAGAGATTTAAATTCCAAACAAATAAAGATATCAATTACATGTAAATCACGAAGAGAACGAGAAAAATACCGCAAAGGTACACAATTTTTATATACGATGTAGATAAAAAAAAGATGGTATAACCCGAAATCAGATCCGGCTATTTTGAATGTTTTTCTTCTTTGTTGAGATTATTATAGTCCCACATTAAAACTGAATTGAGGATAAGATCATAGGTTATCTAAGATAAGATCCCGCGGTCTATAATCCTTAGGGCAAAGAAGAAATAATCGGGTTTCATGCGAAGAAAGAACACAAAAAAAAAGAAGATAAAATCACCCAAATAATGAAGAAATGTCTCAAAAGACATCAAGCTTTTCATCGAAATATCTCTTAGAAAATATCTAATATAATCTCAACACTTGACTAATATGGTTGTCACACTTTGTGCCTTTTTCTTGGGTTCGGGTTCAAACCATTTGAGTTGAATATCATAAAATTTTCATTTGGTAGTGCTTAAGAATCCTAAGTTAGGATGCTTTCATAAGTATGAGTCTGCCCAAATCTAAAATAAGGCTCATATAGGGGCAACTAGTTCTTTAACCAAATCCTAAGTGCCTAAATAGATCGCCATGCATCTTTTCACGCGTCTATTAGGGGACCTTTCAGGAGAGACATGAGCAGAGCAGAGAAAAAAAAAATCTTTGTTATAGATTTATTAGGAAGGTTATTTAATAGAATGATGTTTTCTCTACTTCTTACGGTAGGTTTTGCCTAAACAAGATGGTAGCAAGTAATTTTGAAATTATTAATTTTTTTTTTTCATTTTATGGTGCTTTGTGGTATCTCATTTATCTTACAAAACTAGTTTACTGGCAATTTGGTGGATTTTATGTAAAGGTTTGAGAAATGGATTTTGTATGGAGTACTAATAGATTGATGTTTACTCTAATAAGGTTTTATATGTCTCCCTGCTTACTTATCAATCCCTATAAATTTTGTTGGTATTACTTTTCCAGAATTGAAGTGGTGATCGTGGATGTTTTATTATGCACGCAGTCTGCACTTGTGAGCTATTATTGATCCATGAACAACTCAGAAATAACACGTATTCTGTCTTGGGTGTCTTTCACGTACTTGGAGTAGTTACTACTAGTAATTCACTATGTGCCCTGCAAGTGGAATAAGTTTACTTGATATACTTAATAAGAGATAATTGCTACCAGTAAGAGTATTTCATATTATCT
The DNA here is from genome assembly GCA_023531295.1 of Papaver armeniacum. Classification (NCBI taxonomy): domain Eukaryota; kingdom Viridiplantae; phylum Streptophyta; class Magnoliopsida; order Ranunculales; family Papaveraceae; genus Papaver; species Papaver armeniacum. The sequence goes on along the minus strand of JAJJWW010006114.1, from coordinate 93,083 downwards.
AAATAAATAGTGACGAACTACGGTCATGCTTGATCCCTTCGAGCAATGGAGATAGTAGGTAGGCAGCCGCTATGCGGGTCAGCACAACTCAACAAGGTTGTTCATATCATCTGAAAGTGTTGGTTGTTGCTTGGCAGTTCATACTTCATACCATCTATTCGAAGATGATTGCAACCCTGTCACCTTATATAATATTTGTTAGAGTTAGTTGCAGTATTGGTTGTTCATACTACCTAGTAAGAGATGATTATTACAATCCAAGGTAATTCATACCATTTGATATTTGCACTAGCTATCCGTCACCCATCTGATACGATGTGTATTGTCAGGCCTATGTGGCACCCCATCACCTCGGCGGCTACCCGGAAGACTATTTTTGTAATAGTGGCATGTGCGAGAACTACCCTGATAATTTTGACAATTAGATGATCCTTAAATGAGGTTTTGTTCAACAGAATCTCAGTCACTGAACTTTGGTGTTCGCTTGGAGATGATTGTTGAAAAAGTGGGGGTACAACAACCTCACCCAATATTTCTCTTAGCAATCTGTATGGAATAACTCCAATATACTTTTAAGAAAATCAAATAGAAAGTCATACTCAATCTTAATGAAAAGTATATCAAAGAGTTATATCTCAATTTCTCGATTCAGTACTTACTCAAACAAATAGAAATCTGCGAGCCTGATTGAATACAAGAGAAATTAGCTTGAACGGTTCCAACGACCAATGTTCAAGGATCAATCAATTTCAATCAACAACCAAAGGTTGGATTTACCAATTGATCGATTCAACGCACAACTGTGATATTTCAATTATATAACAAAATATAATGCGGAAAAGAAATAACACGAGACACGGAAGTTTTGTTAACAAGGAAACCACAAATGCGAGAAAAACCCTGGACCTAGTCCAGTTGAACACACACTTTGTATTAAGTCACTACTGGACACTAGCCTACTACAAACTAACTTCGGTCTGGACTATAGTTAAACCCCAATCAATCTCACACTGATCCAAGGTACAGTTGCGCTCCTTACGTCTCTGATCCCTACAGGATACCACGCACTTGATTCCCTTAGCTGATCTCACCCACAACTAAGATTTGCTACGACCCAAAGTCGAAGACTTTAATAAAAAAATCTGTATCACACAGAAAAGTCTACAGGAATAGATAAATCTGTTTCCCACAGAAATACCTACAAGTTTTGTTCCGTCTTTTGATAAATCAAGGTGAACATGAACCATTTGATATACCAGACTTATATTCCCGAAGAACAACCTAGAAATGTAAATCACCTCACAATAATCTTAATCGACTAGCGAAACAAGATATTGTGGAATCACAAACAATGAGACGAAGATGTTTGTGACTACTTTTCTATCTTGCCTATCGGAGAAATTAAACTCGAGACAATTTTACAATTGTACTCAATATGATAGAAACAGCAAGATCAGATCACGTAACTACAGAGAAGATAGTTCGGTCTGGCTTCACAATCCCAATGAAGTCTTTAAGTCGTTAACCTACATGGTCTCGATAGAAACCTAAGGTTAAAGGAGAATCGACTCTAGCTTACACAACTAGTATCACACAAGAGGTGTGGGGATTAGGTTTCCCAGTTGCTAGAGTTCTCCTTTATATAGTCTCAAAATCAGGGTTTGCAATCTAAGTTACCTTGGTAACAAAGCATTAAATATTCACCGTTAGATGAAAACCTGATTAGATTCAAGCTAATATCTTTCAACCGTTAGATCGAACTTAGCTTGTTATACACACATGAAATGTAACTTCATTTGGGTTTGAGTAATCGTACCTAAACGTGTACAAGTCGTTGGTTCAACAGTAGTTAACCAATGGTTAGCCATATGAGCACTTTCATATCAACCTTATTTATCTTCACCATAACTAGTTCAATGACTCAAAAGAACTAGTTAGAGAGTTGTTCAATTGCTTAGATCTCATAGAAGTATACAAGACACAATCGAAGCAAAAACAGTTTTGATTCACTCGAATCAATTCATGAACATTATAACCATGGTTTGCAAAGATCGCATTCCTTAATTTATAAATGTCTTAGTTCACGAATTAAACTATTTTTAGTTCACAAACTCCAGTAGAAATTCACAAACTCTTAAGTACTCGGACTGATCTTGTTTTCAGTTCACAAACTCCAGTAGAAATTCACGGGATGTGAACCTCCGACAGTACGCGTACAGGTACGCGGACTTTAGTTTCGATTATCCTGAGCAGCAAAGTACGCATACTTTGGTTCAAGGATTTTGGACTTACACAAGTATGAGTTATCACACAATTTTTATATCCAACCATGGTTATATATTCTAAACTCTCGTTTCAATCATTGAAACATTCTTAGAGGACGTTATATAGTTGTTGTTCACAAACTATTTTTCGTCAAAGCGATTTTCAAGTAATTGAAATAATCATCATGACTTCCGTCACTAGTAAAGATGAACTTGGCCAAAGCGAAAGCTTACCAACACATATTTCGAGAAATAGATAGGCGAGTTAAACTCGGTTCGAAATAGCTAATGTGTATAATCGAAGTCTATATAGCAATACGACTTTTGTCTCAAGATAGGAGATAGAGTAGATAGACTTTTGAGTGATAGATAAGTTCAAGTCTTTACATACCTTTTAGTCGATGAAGTTCCACCAGTTCCTTGAGTAGTTCTTCATCTTTGCATGATTTACGTCGTGGAATCTAGAGATCAACTACACTTTCTATCCTAGTCCGAGACTTAGCTATAAGTAGACTAGAAATCAAGACTTATAGTTTTGGCAACTAAACTTGACAAACAAGCTTGAGATACGAACGCTTGCGAGTTCGACCGTGTAGTGCTCTAACAATTGTCACTGCACAAGGTGATTCATATCAATTGGTTGATTAGCAATGATATCTAAAACGGTACAACAGTTAACGGATTCGATGACTTATGGAATGAAAAAGAGTTTGCCTGCTCATAAAGCAATTTGGCATATATTGATGAACATTTTCTTGGTAAAATCGAATTTGTCCGAAAAATTTGGTCGTAACATGACCCGCTGGAAGCAAATATTTTCTGGTCCGTCACAATAGTTATGTCTTAATTGCTGGAAAACCAAAACATATAAATTCAAAAATCTTAATTAAAAGATTCTATAATATTTCGGTTTGGCATCACTTGAGTTTCAAGGAATATCTTTGAACAATCAATGATAAGAATTATGCACATGTTCAAATTATGTCGACATCTAGAACTTTCCTATCTAGCATATTTCGGTTTGGCATCACCTTGAGTATAAAGGAATACCAAGTACACCACAATCTTTTCGATATCAACCTATAAGTCTAATACCTTGTGTGATCTACGGAAAAAATCGAGACAATATAACAAGGTAATCACTTGAGAATAGTTACGGTACAAGACCGATATATTATAGGATCAATATCAAGTGCCTTTAGATTAATGTATAATGTATTTACTTTTAATTATAACTAGACTAATAATTATAATTGTGGAAACTAAAAGTAAAGACACAACAAGATTTTGTTAACGATGAAACCGCAAACGTATATAAACCCCGGGACCTGATCCAGTTTTGAATATACTCTCAGAGTTAAGTGGCTATACAAAGACATTACCAACTTCGTATAGTTGAGACCAAGTAAACTACCTATAGTTACCTAGTTTACTCAGTATCCCTGCGCCTACAATTGATCAGGCCAACGCACGTGAATCCTAAGATAGAGTCCACTATCTTAAGTTGCTTCAGCCTCTCTAAAGAATTTAAGTACTCAACCCTTTGGATCGTCTTCCAAACATTAAATGACTAATTTGTTTAAAGTAAATCAGAGATATTGATGTTGAGTGTGACAAAAGTTATTCTGTTTAAAATAGATTAACCTCCTTTGTCTAGTTTTAGATATTTCAAGATATGGAATAAATAAGTTAACCAGATCAAGTCAAAGAGAACTACCAGATTCAGATAATGAAGAGTACCACCAAATGATAGCTTGTCAATCTAAATAGGACTAGTCAATAATCAATCTATCAAAAGATATTCAAATCTAGTTGGATCCCATCCGATCAAGTTTGTGCACGAAGCAAATTACGAAAATACAAAACCAATAAGAAAAATCTCTTCTCTTTAGTCTCCAATAGTCTTCTGTACATGCACAATAACAAACTTGATTTCTGACTTATGATCGATCACGCACAGAACGAGTTTGTTAACAATGGATGATCACAAGTCAATGTTATACGCTTGATCTAGTTTGAGTGACCATATGTCAGAAGAGAAGGCTCTCAAGAATAACCAAACGAGTTGCAAATCAAGAGATAACTATCGTTAGTCACTCAAATCAATAATTGAATACTAAAATAACAATACGATTCTAGTTTCCCACTAACGTTACTAGTAGACCCTTATTGATCCCAAAGAAGTCTTTAAACTAGCGAACGTAAGAGATTTCGCCTAATTAGGTTACTCTCCTCTCCAAGATAGTATTACGTGAATACTATAGTCGGCTAGATCAAGGTAGTTTGAACACCAAGGAATTCCATAACCGAAGATATTCAAAAGATATGCAATAAAACACCTATATTTGATTTTATGAATTTCAACCAATATCCAACTGTATAACCGAAATCCCAATGGACATCTCAATATATATTTCCATAGATATGTTTTGATTGCTGGTAAAATAAAACATATTAATTTCCAAAATCTCAAAAAGATTCTCTACTAATTTCGGTTTGGGATCCCACCTTGAGTATCAAGAATATCTTTGAACAATTATTAAATAAGATTTCAGCACATGTTCAATTATTCACTATGTCGACATCTTGAACTTTCCTATTTTGCAAACCCAATTTCCAAATCACACAAACCCTAAAGTGTACATGACCTATGGAAATTGGTTTTACCTATTGGGACCGGTTCTACATACCTAAAGCAAGTTAGGTTCGGTTGTACCTTGACTCCCAACATAAGCTAGGATCGGTTCTACCTTGATTCCCAATATAGGTAAGGACCGGTCCATGCTTAAGATCTTCAATGAAAACCGAGACCATAATTCTTTTGATTTTCTTTCGACTATGAAACAAGTTCATACATCTACTTCCTTAAACTTATGCTACACAATCTAGTAACAAGTTACAAAGATTATGTTGATGTCTCAATTACAAAGTCTAAAAGATAAGCATATGCTTCGTAAATCAATATACTAATGTAAAGTGCTTATTACTTATTGATATATTGTTCCTTGAAACTTTGATCACAATATGATGATCAAGTCTATTATACCAGAGTTTCACATATATAACTTCGCATGATATGTTTTCAATCTGAAACGACTTAAAAGCAAAAGATATAGAAATGGAAACAAGTCAAGTCATGTATTATTAAGCTCAAGTGGAAGTATGATGTTATCGTTGTTGTCGGTACGTCTTCGAAATCTCAGGTATTCAAAGTAATACTTGTATGTCTCAACTTTTCTAGACTTCCTAGTCTAACCTAACGAAGTTGACTCTAGTAATCTAATCAAGCGACTTATGAGTTTTGATACTAAAATATGACCACCAACCTTGACATACCAACGCTTAGTGGGTTCAACCGAGCAATGCTTTAAGGTAAGGTTCTAGATCGTGAAATAGAACCTTGTGAAGAAGGAGAAGTTGTGATCATAGATGATCGGGTAAATTGTTAGGATGAGAGTAATGGAAATACTAATGAGGAAAACCTTCTCATAATTGGCATTGTGGGTCATAATGGTCATGAAGGCATGTGCAAACGTGGTGTTAGTCCCATACAAAAAACTTTTGCGTTCTGCGGAATAACACAAAATAAGGTCATTGAGTTGTAAAAAGTAGAAGCCTCGTATTCACCAATTTTTCATAATAGCAGTAACGCCTCTAATTGATTAATATTAATATTAATTATGGGAAGATTATTTAAATATCCTTATTATAGGACTCCTTCCAAAATACCCTTATCAACTTATACAAATACCCCTATGCTTAATACATTACTAAAATACCCTTTTTTATATGATTATATACAAAACTACTACCACTACACTATAAAAAAAGAACACTCTTACTGCTCACCACTACTGACCACCACCGTCAACCACCACCATAACTGTCCACAGCCGCCGCCGTCCACCAACCACCACCACCGTCACCGCCAACCACCACCACTTTCCGCCACCGCCATCCACCAATGACCACCACCGACGTCGCCGACCACCACCATTTTCCGCTACCGCCAATCGCCACCGCCAACAACCACTTTCCACCACCGCCGACCATCAGCCACTACCACAACCGACCATCAGCCACCACCACCACTTTCCTCGTATCCATCACTCACTGCCACCGCCACCCACCGCCGCCGTCAACCACCATCACCGCCGCCAACTACCACCGTCATGTGGAGTCAACTTGCTGAAGTTGTGTCCAATTCAGAGGTAACTAGCTCAAGTTGTCTCCAAAAGTGGAGGCAACTAGCTCAAGTTGTCTCTAACAAATAATGTACAAAAAAAAGTTGCAAAACAAAATGAAGCCAACTAACTCAAGTTGTCTCTGAATCTGAGGCAACTAGCTCAAGTTTTCTTCAAAAGTGAAGGCAACTAGCACAAAGTTGTTTTCAAAAGTGAAAGCAACTAGCCCAAGTTGTCTCCAAATATGGAGGCAACTATCACAAGTTGTCTCCAAAAATTAAAACATATACACAAATGAGTGAACCTAGTGTGAGTCGAACACACATTTTCTGACATATAGTCAGTTGTGCTATCATTGCACCACAGATTCGTTTATACAAAAACAACATATCAAAATCACATACCAGCATCTCCGGCTCCATATTTCTTTAATGCATTAGCAGATTTTCAATTGCAAACCCAGTAAACAGACTCACATATTCGCCACACCGTCAGTGCTCAACCAACAATTCAAACCACCACCAGACAACACCATATCCTCCATCTCTGCTACTGCAACTCTACCTGCAACAACTTCATGACCACAACCATCTATGCACACTTGCAACATGAGCCAATAGATGCAGTCATTTCCATGCCCCTACTCAAACACCATCAACAACACAACCATCATCAACAACTCAACACAACCTTGTGTTACCATATAAGATAATATAAGATGAATGAATGGACCCAAAAACATAACCAAGTTACCTCCAAAATGGAATCAACTAGCTCAAGTTGCCTTCAATCTGGAATCAACTAGCTCAAGTTGCCTCCAAAAGTGAAAGCAACTGGCTCAAGTTGTCTCCAAAAAACGGAAGCAACTAGCTCAGGTTGTCTCCAATAGTGGAAGCAACTTGGTCAAGTTGTCTCAAATAGTTTGAGCGCATCCAACACAAGTCCACTGCAACATATCACCACTACTTCTAACAAAACAAACCACCTCCACTGCAACATCCACTACCACCAATATTAGCACAACAGGCTTAGTAAAACATTAGAAATTAAATTGTATCATTACAACCATGATTTGTATGAAATTGAGGATTCAATAAAGTACCTACATCAACCTGCAATATCATCTTTTCAGCCTCTTCACATCAACATCACCAATGCACATCCATCAACTCCATCTCCTAAATGCAGCTGCACTATAACCTCAACAAACCCAGCAGTAGCAAGCATTCCAGCATTCCACCACAACCGCCAACAACCATTTTCCGCCACCGCCAATCAAACCCTAACTCTATATAACTCTCAGATTCACATCAAACCCTCAATTTCTTCATTTCAGATTCAATCAAACCTTGTTTCATTCATTTCCTAGCAAACCCATATCAGTTCTATCACCAACTCTTTCTCATGTTTAATTCTTTCATTAGCAGGAAACCCCCAATCTTCTCAGATAATTAACCAACTATAACATAGCATCTCGATTTCATCTTCCATCTTCTTCATTGCATCAGATCCATTCTTCATCGACTTCTTCCACCAAATGCGGTCGATTTTCTTTCTTCATTTCTTCAAAGCAATTATTGATAGAGCAAGACAAATCATTATTAAATTTTAAAATTTTAAATCAAACAAATATGAACTAAGATTAAATATATGGATGTTTACCTTTGATTTTGAATCTTCAAATTTTTATTATTAAAGATGATACCCTAAATTTTCAGGGTATTCAAAAAAATTTGTTTTTCTCTGAAAAGTTGATCTGATTGGTGTTCTTACACTATCAAAAACTCAATTTTAGGTTTGATTTCCCAAGATTTCCATTTAATCTCTCTGGATCTGGTTTTTCCTTTGTGTGTGAGCGTCGTTGCAGAGAGACATAAACAGAAACCAAAAACATGACATGAAGAAATGGATGAATTAGCATCAATAAGTAAAGTAGGGTTCGAGACTTTATCTTGGTGGTTGTGGTGGTGGTGGTGGTGTCGGTTGCGGTGGCGGCGATAGAGATGGTGGTGGCTAGATGAAGTTGGTGGTGGTTGTTTCAAGATGGTGATGATGACGATTGAGATGATTAAGGTGCTGGTGTTGGTGGTATTGGTTGTGGTGGTGACGAAGATGGAAATGGTGATGGTGGTAGCAGCGGTGGAGATGGTGTGCATTCGATTGATTTTTCGGAATGAGAAATAATAAAGAAGGCGAACTGAAGTATAAAAGACAAAGGCTAAAAATGGGATTCTGTAACAATTTTTTGTTGTTGATAATTTCAATTATGCCATTGAGGGCATTTGTAAAGTCTCTAAAGGGTGTTCGTGCAAAGCCCATGGATAGTAGGGGCATATATAACATTCCCACATTAATTATTAGTGATTAATATTAATTATTAGCATGGTTGATTGAGTTAGGATTATTATTAGTTTTGAAGAGTAATAAAAAAAAAATTAGAGAGAGTTAGGGTTTCATTAAAAAAGAATGAGAAGAAGTTGAAGTGAGAAAAAACATGTTTTGAAGTGACAAATTGAGGAAAGTAAATTTTCAGCTCGTAATGCATCTCGTAATAGAACCTAAAGGTTTAATGTAAGTTGAATTCTTCGAAAAAATAAATTTTTACAACCTAGATCGGCTAACCTGATAAACAACTCGGCTAACTAAAAGAGAGTTGAACCGATATTTTTTTAAAAGAAAATATCTAAGTTCGGCTGATAATGTGTTAGCCGAACCTAAGTTTTTTTAATACATACCTAGATTCGGCTGACAAGTTATCAGCCGAACTTGCACATACTTAGGTTCGGATAATTCGAGGCAAAATAAGGCATCCAAACTTAGTGTTGTTCCTTATGATATAGCTTTGGGTTTAATTATCAGCCGAAATTGGACTCTGTAAGTAAAAAAAAATACTTTCATCGAATCAAACCTAATTTATCAACCAAAAACTAGAAAAAAATATATTTGTTGTGGAATTTTTACAAGAAAATGATGGGATTGCAGGCAATCAGGATTTGGTTCTCGTTCTCCTACTTCGTATGATTCAATCAACGTTTATCAATCGATTCCTTATTCTTCTCTAGAATAAACTAGATTTAGTTTTAAAATTTTGCAAAAGGCATTTTGTATAATAAATGAATTAATGATAATTTGGAAACTTACCCGCCCTTTAAACATTCCTTATCATCATTCCTAGAATATTAATTTGGAGAACACAAAAGTTTTTTATATGCCAAACAGGCTTTTTACAGAAATGAAAAGAAATAATTTGTGGGATTATTGTATTTCAGTGGGCTAGTGGCGTGGCTACTGTTTGTTTTATCCTTTGCCATTTTGAATCTTTATGCCTCAAAAAAAAAAATTTGTAAAAAGAACTCAACTGACATGTTACAGACTGATTGTTTCCTTCTCATTAAACCCTAATTAAAAAATTACTAAACCTTAATGAAACCTAAATTTTAGTAGGTACAAATTTTATTTTTGTAATTTTTGTACCCAAAATGCTGAAACGGTTTTCAGGTGAATCTGTATTTCGGTATAGTAAGAATTTTTCATCTTGAGTTTGGGTTGTATAGGAAGAGTAGGGGTTATATCTTACCACATATTCATGGAAATCGGAAAGAAAAACTATAAGCATGCAGTTGTGGGTTTGACATGACCCTCATCCAAACTCAGTCATGATTCTTTTACAAACCGGACTAAGTCTTACAACCTTAGAACCACCAGAGACTGCGTGAGATTTTCTAATTTTCCAAACGGCATCAACATTACTCAAATGCCATTGCAAATGTTGTTTACTTACCATCTTCATAAAACACAAGATTTGATTCAGCATGGAGATTACGTCACATCTAAGGAACGTGAGATTTACATCTAATCAGGGTCATCCCTGCTATTTAGATAACTTTGGGCAAAGAACTTCTAGAATGCTTTTTTGACATTTTTTTTTCTTTCATACACATATAACTATATTTTCCTGATAATGTTAAATCATATAATACTAAATTACAAAGAGTTTACAAATTACATATATTTTGTCTCTTTATAAATTGTAAAACTACTTGCATCTTCGCGGAAAATTTGAAGTTATCCTCTTGCTAAAATTCGACTTCTGATAATTAAAACAAATTTGCAGAAATGATTGTGTGGAAGCACTAACATCGTTATTTAAATTTCGGTCTCCTAGATTCTTATTAGCAAACTTATCAATCAATTTTTTAAAATCATTTATGCCTAAATTTTTTCTAATAATAAACACACAACAATCGGAAAAAAAAAAGGAAAAATCATAAATAAAAAATAAAAAAATGTGTTATATAGATAAGTTTAATGACTAAGATGCTCGTTTCTAAGATTAAGATTTCCATATACTTGAGTATTAAGTTTCCTATCGGCATAAATAGGGGGTCGAAACTATGTAATTACACACACATGAATAGATTCTATTTTCGTCTTCTTTGCTCTATTTTTTCTTTATTAGCACATAGACGTTCTAATCAATAAGCAATTTATTTCTTACGATCGTTTTATTTAACTCTTTTGCTAGAATATAATTGGTTGTTTTCTTTTTTTTGTACTAATTAATTCCTTTTTTTTAATGAAGTTTAACATTTTTATTCTTTACATCTAAATTTAAAGCTAACTTCTTAGTTTGTCTCCTAAATCATATGATATGATGTATATGAAAACAATACAATTTTGATTTTTTCTATGGTATCTCGATTCGTTATGATCACACAATATCTTATTTGTTAATCACTTGTACAGCTTTACATCAAATTTGTATACAGTTCATAACAAAAAAAACAAATTGATCATATTAATTGTATGATCCTTATTAGCTAAAGAAGGTTTTTGTTCCTATTATAACAAAACTTATCACGTTTGAAAATTATATCTGATTAGTTAATAATAAGATGTGAGTTTCTCGTTTGAAAATTATCTAAATAATTAGAAGTTTATGTTGAATACATCCAGTGGTATCTATTATTTTATTCATATATGCTAGTTTACTTTAAATTTTTTCTTGATGTTATGACTTAACTAGAAAAAGACACTATTACTGTGATGTACAGCGAAGGCACAAGCATGTGTTTTACTCACCATACAGAAAACTTCTAATAGTTTTTTTAATACAATGTGATTGATTTTTTGAATCACTATTAAATGTAGCAGGTAATTAACTTCGCCGACAAGTTTGATTCTCATTTCTCATTTGATTCCTTTTATAGCAAAAGAAAGAAAGAAATCGTCGAAGGATGATGCTTTATGGTTTTTATATACCACTAAAAGAATGTGGTGTCATCGCGGACTTGATTCCCTTTTACGATAACTAATCACATACATAGTTCGCAAATCTAAGACCAATTAAGTTTGATATCTTTGTTCATTGGACGGAGATCGTGCAATTATGTATATGGTTTCTATTTATTTACAAGAAACCACTTGTCAACCAAAAAATAGATTTTCCATATGCGATAATTAAAACCATTTATTTTTGGTGATTTTAGTAAAATATACAAACAATTGCTATTGGTTTTTCTCCATTTTTTCACAGGATGAGAACAATATATTTTCTAATTTTTTGTCAATATGGTGTGATTATTTTGTTGACTCTTGAAGAATCCCACAGATCATTTAAAACAAAGTAACCTTTATCACTAGATATGGATTTCTTCAATGGTTGGTTGTAATTCTTATAAGAAACCATTCATAACGAACCATCGGTTTATGTTCCTTGCAAGAAACCATCCATCAAACAAAAAACTAGATTTTCTCTAAAAAAAAATAGCAACAATGATTTCTTTATATTCTTAAAAAGATTTTTTTTTCTCTCTTACGATCCTAAAATATCTAAAATATTGAAATATCGTTCTAACAATTGCAAACATCAATAAAACAAGGAATTGTTGCATTTTTGGGGGTATTGAGCAATTTTGTTATATTTTTCGTGGTAATAAAAATTTGGTTTCATTTTACTTGTAGTTGGAACATTCTGGGACACCAGAGGTCAGTGGGTGCGCACCCCGCATGTTAGTGGATACCACTAGTCCTTGAAGTGACTTAATTAATTGAAATTGTCCACGAGTTCATTTTACTGAAGATTTAATTGCATAGTTTTTATATTTTTGTTCGATGTAACCAATAAGATCTTTGTTTTCAAAGATAATCCATGGTTGATGGTAAATATGTATGTCTAGAAGACTACAACTAAGTTTTCTGTTAACAAATTTTGTATGGCCCTTGAAGTCAGCGTCTGTGGTACAACCTAATGTTGTTAAAATTCATAAATTACCACGAGTAATGTCTTCAGATTAATCAGATAATACTTTAAGAAACTTGAAGTTTTCATGTATGAGATGAAAAATTTCCCATCGTAATCAGGGGAGACTATACACTACTTGAAGTTGGTACTAATCAACTTAAAAGTGATATCAATTTCTCTCATGTCATGATCAAATTAATAAAGGTTGCAATTATATGATTGGTGTAAAATGTCTCATTTTGCATTTATACAAGCTTTTACCTCTTGAAGAGAAAAATCCAGTAGTATCTAGCTAGCTTATAGTGTTTTAGAAGAAGCTACAGAAAGTGCTCTTATATAGTCTATTAGGGAAATTCCTATGGCAATGGCCAAATTAAAAAAAAATTGTTGAGCCAGGTGGATGGACAAACACATTTCTCCACTATGGGAAAGAAGTGGGCAGTTGATCATCAAGCGGCAGGTCACACAATATCTTCCAGCGTGTGAAGATGAAACTCGGCGTGTGAACCACAACCGCGGGTGTTTGAAGGTTGAACGCGGCGTGCTGTCTACACACGCTTGCGTGTGATGCAAAAACGCCAACATATAGTTTTTAAAAATTAAAAAATGTTCATTTTTTTACCTCTATAAATTACCACCATCTTCAAACAATTCACTCACACCAAAATTCACTTCTCTTGAATTTTCTCTTTTAAATCTATTTCAAAATTTAGTTTTATTGTTGGTGAAATGGCTGAAAAGGCGATCATACATTTTTGCGATGGAAAACTTGAAGCTGATGTTTCTAAGATATGTGGAAGTTTTAAAAAGATTGAAAATTGTAAGAGGGAAGTGCAAGTTTTTGAAGTTGCTCTAAGAAAACGTTCCGCTAAAAGGCAGAGAAGAGCTCCAGTTTTGAAAGTTAACAACAAAAAATTCAAAAACAAATGTGAAACTGTCAAAGAGCGCGTTGAATGGAAGATACATCAAATGAAGATAAATATGAGGCCAAAGCTTGTACTTGATTTTTATTGAAGTTGTTAGTACTTTTTGTTATTGTCTAAGTTTATATCTTATAAAAGAATTGGCATTAATATCAATGAATTGGAATATTTAGAATTTAAAATAGATTTCCACTTCAGATTAAGCGTTATTTATTAAATTTTAAACTTGCATATAACATCAAACTACATTTTTAATAAACGACAACAATAACATCAAACTACATCAAATCCAGCGACATTATCTCTATAGAGTTCATAGCATTCAGAATGCTTAAACTCTCTTCCGGTTTCTTCAGTAAACTTGATATGAGCGATGGTTTTTTGTAATATAGATAAACAACAAGTTAAGATATTTATGATGCAACTGATCAGTAAGTACAAAGGTAAGATACTCACCAGTTCTTCGTTGGATAATCCAGAATTGCTACGGTGAAGCATCCACAAAACTTCTGTATAATGTTTGACATCCTTAGTGATGAATGGAAATCTTAGTTCTAGGATCTTATTGTTTCTTATGGTTTCGTTCCACGACGCTACAAAATGTTCCAATACTCTTTCCCAGAAATAGTCATTGTTCATTGGTCTCATCATATGATGTAACCAACATCGAACAAGAGTAACATCTTTTTCCATTGTAAAGACCGGGAGAGGCATTTGAGTGCAGTAAATATGTGCTTGAATGTTGAAACAAGATTCGTAAAGAAAAGGTAACCGTGAGCGTCCTCCCAACTATCAAGAGATGTTTGGATCACTTCAGCTTCAGTTACACCGATGAACTTTTCTCGATCAATTTCCCTTACCAGAGAAAGAAATGGTTGGACTGCAAGCCTAATAGATTGAAAACGAGCATACAATCGAAGAGAACCTCGGTTTCCCGGGTTCCTCGTCAGTGAGACGAACATTGTAAAAATATCCTCCCAAAAAGAACTGTCTTGATAGCCCATACCAACGATTACGCTATGGAAAAAAATATGCTTTGCATATAATTATATCCTCTTCTTTAGTAAACTTGGGACCACGAATTATAGCAGACATTTCCGCAGAGTGAGAGAGATTCAGAGTTTTAGGAAGAAAGAAGAAGATGTGAATTTGGAGATGGGAAGAACGAAATTTATAAGGTGAGAAAGAAAATTGAGTCGTTGGAAATTTAGCCATTGGCGTTTGCAGTAAAACCGCGCGGCTTTACCATAACCGCCCGTTTGGATTACCAACGATTTTTTGTTGTTGTTATAAACAACACTAGGTTCGATTCTCAACCAAACCATCAGATTTCTTTAAGCCAATTCACCATGTTTTCTAAAGGCAAAGTGAAGCAAATATTATGTGTCGAAGCAAAAAAGGTTTTTCCATTATGTTTCATGGATAACCACAGTCTTATGCAATGTCCTTGGATGTATTCAAAGTGTCAGCGGGAAGGTTGTTCACGGATCAGAATGATGATTGAATCACAACCGGAAAAGCTCAAGTATTTAAATTGTCAAGATCCCAACTGTCCAGAGGAACCACATATGCTAGATGATGCTATGAAGATTAAAAAATAAAAAGAAAAGTTTGCAACACTCTGCAAAAACTTCAAACTTAAAGCCAAATTGAAGAAGAAGTTATTACACTGCAAGCATTGTGGAGATGGAGATCACGAATACAAACATTGTCCACAGAGAATCAAGGGATGCTCAAAGCCCGGTTGCATGACTTTTATGCATTTTTGCGCTTCTACTGAAGAAGATAGATATGGAAGGCATTTTTGGAAATGTCCTAGGTGTTTTTTTGGTGGAGTGGGATGATTAAACTTGAAGGACAAATCGATTCACTATGGAATTATGTTATTTAGTTTGGTGTTTATTTTGTCTTATTATGATTATATCTAAACCAAACATGTGGATGTCTTCACATTTGCACCATCAATATCATAACTAATTTAAATTTTTCTTGGATTAAACATTGCACCATCAATACCATAAATAAAAACATATTGCGTTGGATTAAACAACTACATCATACATGAGAATAAAAGAAATACATTAGATTAAAACAACTATTACATAGGCGTCAATTCTCGTCAGGTGGTGGAATTCCTAGGACGATGTAGGGATCGTACACCCTAAGAAAGAAACAAGCTTGGAAGTCGAAAGGACGTCTGTCGTGAGATACTTCCCACATCGCTAGTGTTCAGGGCACCACTTCATTTACAACTTCACCGTCAAGTTTATTTTTGTGACTGTGCACTAGTACATCTAGGAACTCCAATACATGACGACTAATTACACTAAAACGATGCGACAATCCGTGAGAATCACGCCATATATATTCCCCATTTCAGCGGCGAATATTGTATAAATTTCTCCCAGAAACACAACGTCGATTCAGCTACACTCCTATCGACATCATCTTGTGTGTGAAAAACAAAGGCTCCACAAATATCTAAATCCTCTTGTTGAGTGAATCTAACATCACGTACTTTGGGAGGCATATTTGTAGATGATTTGAGAGTGAAGAGATTTAGAATGTGTGAATTTGGAGTTGAATGAGGAGTATTTATAGAACTCAAAATTCTAGCCGTTAGATGACAAGATTTTTCAGCCGTCCAGATTAAGCCGCTGGCGTTTTTGAATCACATGTTGGAGGATTCACCTTAGACGCTGGCGTGTGAAGAAAAAACTGGCAGTTTTGGTTCACACGCCAGCGTTTCTGGTTCAAACGCCAGCGTGTTTAGTTCAACCGCCTGGTTTTCCATCAAGCACGCATTTCTACTGCCTCACTCAACAAACCAATAATTTTGTTAGTTTTCTCATCCGTTTTTCATTTTTGTTGAGTCCATAGTGGGAGCAAAATGAACAAACTTCATGTTTGTTGAGTCCATAGGAACTGCTCTTACAGCTATAACCTCCTATGATTGTAGTGCACATGGGCATTGAAACCAGTAATTAATTGAACTTTTTTCAAAAACCGCATACACTAGAGGTTATGTGGGATCGTAGTATGCTAATGATTTTCCGATATGCATTTTCAGTAGCTACTGAAATGATAAATGTTGGTGGTTATTAAACCCCTCTACAAAGAAATGTCGACTTATGTGATTGGTTGACATACAATCCAAATTAGATTGGATTAATTTTTCGATTGACACAATTTCGTATCCAAGACTTAACACCTTAAAATTTCCAAGCATGAAAATTATATGTTGGTATTATTCACAATGCAAAATTATGGAAATATGATCGTTCTAAAATGATTTGAGGGTTATGCTTAGATCTTAGGATTGATTCAGTGGTATTTTGTTTTCCATATATGGTGTATTTGGCATGGTAGTCCGTGAAGAATTTGTATTGAATTTACACAAGTAAAACGGTCGAAGAACATATTCGAATTTGTAATATTTTGAAGATTCAAATTATATTTAGATAGTCATCTGACTCGATTATATCAGGTTCAACAATCATGTATGTGTTTTCCAAAATACCAACATACGTATTAGTTGATGAGATCAATTTATAAGTCTGTTAAAGCACAAAAATCCACATTAAAGCATCATAGTTTTTAACTTTTTTCTTGGTTTGCAGTTTCAAATTATGCTTGCATAGAGCTTGCTAATTAAATACACTACATATTCTATTTTGATGCTTGTTTTGTGTAATAATTATGTAGTTGAGTTAGCATCTATAAATACGTCAAAAGTTTTACTCGTTTTCCTTCGTTTCAGGTTTTGTCCCGCGTAGTTTTTTTGACAAAATTTTAACGAGGTAACGTCTCACTGATATTGAATTTTCATTCGGGTACCCGCTTTTGATTAGACCAAATCAACATAACCATCTTTTAGGAATTTGAAGTCCTTCTGTGCCACTAAGGTTTAATCACAAATATGATTTTTATTCATGTATGGTAATATATTCGTGTCTTGGAAATTTTTTGAAGAAATTACATCAACTACTTTTACAAATCATCCCCAAAAAGTTAGCAATTCATGATATAGTTCCTCAATGTGTTTAAAGAAGCACAAAAACTTGAGAGCACTATTATTGGAATTGCTTATGAAACACTAAAGAAGACTACATCAACTTGTAGACAGTAAACTTTTTCGCAAAAGCATTGCTATCTCCAGCATTCAAGAAACTTGTTCACCAAAATTGGAAAATCTCATCTCAAAAATTTGCTAGTCAAGATTCGATCGAAGAGCTTATTAGGGGGAGCGACATCATCAAAGGTGCACTTACTATTTTTACCGTATTCCTCAATGTGTTGGTGTTTGCTTGTCCAACACTATTTTAAGTTTTGTGTTTTCCTGGTATGTCGTAATGACTTAGACATTGTGGTCATCAAGGGTAGTGTTATAAACTTAAGTAAGTTTTTTTTTTTTTTTGAAGCATGCATTAATAAAAAAAAACAACTAAATTGTTATTACACGTGGGAATGTGATTCCCATAGAGTCGCTCAAAAGAATTTGGTTAAGAAAAGCTGGATTCGTCTGTTCCCAATTTGATGTTGATAGGTTTCCCGCTTGGTTGCCGTCGGCTGCAAAGTTTGCTAGTCCATCTGCTGCTTGGTTTCCTTCTCTATAATTATGTTGGATAACACAACATGGGATTTGACGCATTCGATGTATGATTTCGTCAATCATTGCAGAGATATACCATGGAGCTTCCTTTGGAGTTTTAATGAAATGCATGAGATTTTTTTTTAGTCCGTCTCAAATATTACTTTAGTCCAATTTCTTTCATTTGTTGCTCTGGTTGCTATCATTGTGGCCCATGTTTCCGCCGTTAGCGATGTGGTTATTCCTAGAGGTTGTGCAATAGCCAAAACCGTGTGCGCGCTTGAGTTCTTGCATATGAATCCTGCTCCCGCTATTCACGGGTTGCCTCTAGTTGAACCATCGATATTTATTTTAAACCAGTCTTATGTTGGGATACTCCAACCCACTTGAATGGTTGTAGAGGATTTTGTTATGTTTGTTGTCAATCTGCAAGGAAGCTCCCCGGGGAGTACTGGAGGGGAGGTCATTTTTTTCCCATTTAAATTCATGTTGTTGTGCGAAAGATCTTGCCAGGATGTCGTCATGGGTGGAGTGTGTCTGATTGAATTCGAGCTCATTTTTGGTTGTCCATATAGACCACAAGAGAAAACAACAGGAGGTGATAGAAGAGGTATTACCTCGAGTTTGTATTAATTGAGAAATGGTTGTTTGGTGGTTTATGGTAATTGGTTGGTGGTTACCTTGGGGTTGGTTTGTTGATATGAGGTTAGATAGGGTGGTCCAAGTGTATAGGTTCACTGGACAATGAATCAGCATGTGATTGGATGTTTCAGGCTCAGAGCTGCAACGGGGGCAGAGGTTGGAAGTGGAGAGATTGATATGATGGAGCAGAAAGAAGGTTGGCAAACCTTCTTTTATAGCTTTCCACAAGAAAGGCTGTATTTTTGGAGGACACGGTAAGGTCCATAAGAATTTTGTGTTTGGAAGGGGTTGAGGGTGAGGTTGTGGGAGAGAGTTGTTTTCTTGTTGGATTAGACAGTTGTACCCGGATGTTGTGGTGTATTTACCAGATTTAGAATGGGGACAAATAATTTTGTCCGAGATTTTGTTAAGGGGAAGGTGGATATTTATAATATGTTGGGTGGCAATGTTGGGTAAGATATTTAGCTGATCGTGATTCTAGTTATGGGAAATGGGGTCGATTAATTCTGCGACATATTGAATAGGGTCGCATTGGATTGGATCAAGATTTTGAAAGTGAGGTATCCAATTAGCTTGGATAGGGGTATCTAAACCATTTCCTATTTGGTGAAATATATGATTTTTGACAGTAGGTATGATAGATGCCATTTGTTTCCATTGAGGGCTTGCAATACTGGGTATTGAAATTGTACCTTGCAATATAGGCCGATGGTGGAAGTATTTCTCGTTAAAGAAGCTGGAGCAAATGGAATGTGGCTGGTCTTGAATGTTCCAATTTTTTTTTTCATGAAAAGAGCTTTATTGTGATGACTACTCTTCCTGATTCCCAACCTTCCCTCCGTTATTGGCTTGTTTAGCTTGTTCCATCCTAATGGGTGAAGTTTTCGAACCTAAGAATCCTGACCCCAGAAAAAATTCCTAGTGATTCGATCAATTTGTTTGTGAACATGGGTTGGGAAAATTTGTGTTTGCATGAGGTGATTTGAGGTTGGTGTTAGGCCTATTCATATGCAGATGCCAAAAAAAAGTTGTTTGGCATACCAGCTGGTATGGCAAACCAATTGTGCCACTATGGGAAAACCAGGGAGCGACCGAGTTTCTAACGAGCGTTATTAACTCTGGCGTTGGCGTTATAATCAATATCGCCAACGTTCGACTTTCTAACGCCTATAAATACCGCACCTTGTTCATCTATCCTCACACCTCCCTTCTCAACTTTTCTCTTCTCTTCTGTTCTACTTCTTAAACAAATATGGAGAAAAGAAAAAGAAACTGGAAAAGTCAAAGGATCTACTAGTACCCCAGCCAGTGGATTAAGTTTTGTTGTGGATACAAATTATGAGTTTGATAATGTTAGACAAGTAGTCGATGAAGATATCTTCTCTAATCACCTATTTGACCATCATGAGCGAGTTAATTCGGTAAATCTAAGAGGTGGATGGTCCGAGTTCCGTAAAAATTTCGATTACTTCCTTTTGAGACATATATATCATATACAACCTAGAAAACACATGACTCAATGAGTTCAAGTTATTAGAACGATGGTGGAAGACTACAAACACGTTCTTTTCAAGGACTTTGAATGCGAAAGTCCACCGCTAGATTTGTACATGTGTGATGGTGGATTTTTCGTTTAAGGTTAAAATTGTAAAAACTCAAAAATCATGCTGCCGACATCTTGTAAAAGATAAAGCCATTTATAAGTGTTGGATATTCACTTAATTCACCAAGAATGGATCATGTAGCAACAATCCCTTCTTGTGAATTTCATATCACCTTGTATTTCCACCTATTCATTAGCGGTGGCATGACGACCGAAAGTGTTACTTTCTTATAGAGCAACATGAACCTCAAGCACTATAATGAATCATTATCAATGTGGCATGAGACTCGAGTGTTACTCATATATAGAGTAACACGAACCTCCAAGCACTATAATGAAACCATGTACAAATACCCGTACAGGCCGATGCTCGGTGTGTTATATTAGCCCGATTGAGCCCCTCTCGGTGTGTTATATTAGCCCGATTGAGCCCTCTCACGGTGGTATTTATATTAGCGGAATTGAGCATCCCACTTGACCGTATCGCCTCCGGATATGATCTGATCGCAGTCATCCAACTCCACAAGCATGATTGGATGACTACGCATCAATTCCATCACCCCCAAGCGGTATGGAATACACACGGCCTTAGCTTGCCAAATATGATTGGATCGCGGTCATCCAACTCCTGGCATGATTGGATGACCGCGAGATCAATTCCATCACCCCCAAGCAGTGTATGGAATACACAGCCGACCCGCATGGTCGCACCATTGGCCTTTGCTTGCCACATGATTAACGGAAAACCTAAATTAGGTTTGCATGCGGCATATTGCATGTGCCGCAAAACGGTCTCAAACCATCCATCTTCAGGAGTAGATGGAGGGTGTAGATGTAGGACCAAAGGGCCCTATGAGCATGTCGACACAATCACCATGTGACCGCCACACACTTGGCCAATCGGTCAAAGCCAACCGTGGTTGGTTCAATAAAACCGTCCGCCAAAAGAGCATGGTCACGGCTGAAAGCCAAAATTAGGGTCTCAAGTCATCACGCGCGTCCATCTTCTCCTGCAGACGTGCGAGGGTCACTGAGATTGGATTAACCAAGGCCGGTCATACCAGCATGACCACCGTGGGCCCATCACATTCTTTGCGGTCGGCCAAGGCACATCATTCTACCAACCCAAAACGCACGCCCAAACTCGTGCGGTTACACTCCCAAATCCTAAACTCGATCTCGACCCAACTTCACCTGGATGATTTGAATGGCTTAGATCCCGTTTTCATGGATAATCAAGTGTAGGTGTGAACACTCAACCTACCACCTACACGGTGGTATGATCGACCAAGACCGACTCAAGATGGGGGTCAGTTTGGTTTCGACCAAGTCAAGAGTGATGCTCGCGCACCTCTTTAAAACCCTCCCGATTTCCACACCCGCCGCAGATGAGTGTCTCAAACATCATCTCATCCGTCCGACTTCACTGCAGCTTGCTATACAACCGGTCGGAGTTATTTAGTTGTGAGAGTCATTACCCATCACTTTACCACACCACAATGCAAGACTCGATGAAATACACACTTCGTACTTCACAAGTATCGACTTTACGAATAACGCATGATTCAATTCAAACATTACATGCTATCTTCCGTGGATCCACGATCCCATTCCGTTATCAATCATGTCACAAATCGGGGATACATTTGGGGTATTGGTGCCAGCGGTTTACGGCAACAGCGCAACGCGCCATTTCAAGAACGTGTTAGGAAGTCATGGACTGTTAGATGAACCGGAGAAGTGGGCAAGACCTTTGCTACCGATCCACCACTCCATCATTCCACTACCTCCACTTCCCACGAAACGTGAATGAGGCTCAATGACTTGTATAAATAGGTTCTCCGCCTATTTCAAAACAACAAGAAACAGTAACAACACAAGTTCACTGTTAATACAACACCGTATTCAAACACTTATCAACCGAATATCCTTTGTCATAAGCAAGCCAACACCTTCACAATCTCAACACCTTCTTCGCCCTCCCTAAGATCAACCCCATCTCCTTCACTTTGTGACCAAACAAGTCCGGACGGCCATTTCTTGGTTTAGGCCGATCCTTAGCCGGGGATCACACCTTTACCAGGGAGAAACAACTCGTGAAAGATGAATTATGAGAATCCTAGACAACTCCACGAGAAGAGACTTGTCCGAGCACTACAATGTCTCCGATAAAGAAGGGGAGCCTCGTAGCCTATGGAACCGTGTTAGAAGATTTATATCTCAAAACCCTCGCCGAAGAACCGAATGAAGAAATGCTTGAGGAAAGAGAGATCAATCAAGTGAGGGATGGGAGCGTTCAATTTTGAAGACACCTTCCACATCCCTCTACCTAGGCAAGCGATCCGCAGATATGATGGCACTCACAAATCTCCCAATTCATCCCCCTCGTTCCACGTAAAGCCGCGAGAGGCGTTACAACGCCCACTAACGCAGAAAAGCGATTGTTCAGAGAAGCTCGAGGATTTTCTTAGAGAGGCTACTTGGATTGAGGCTTCAAAAGGCAAGTAAGTTTTACTCAACAACTTTACAAGAGAGATAGTTTAGAATTCACTGGGGACTTAGCATCCCGCATGTGGAAAAAGAGAGGCTAAACGCCATGTTTGTTCCCATTCGTACCTCCCTTTACATAACATTTGCAATTTCAAATCATTCATGACCAAGATGCAAATTTCATTTAACATAATCCCTTTCAAAAAGGTTGTTCACAAACTATCTCAAAAATAAGCCAATTCAATTACCTATCCAAACCTAAGCCAAATTAAAAGAAAATCCTCACTCACTCAAAAAAAGAAACATCTAAAAGAAGAGACAAGTATATGGCACACATCAAGGGAAGTCCTAGTCCTTCCGGCGAAAGCCTTTCCTTGGAGCACGGCTACAACTCATGACAGCCTTTCGACCTCTTCTTCCCGGCGAGCAACGCGATCACGAGAGGGGACTTCGATCCCGAATCTTGGAGAACCCTTCAAGAACCAAGGAGCATTGAAACCGTATTACTTCACGTCTCGATGGCACTTCCGCCTTGAACCATCTCCTCGAAACTAATAGTAGATAAAGCTTCTTGGACGCGGTTGAACTCTTGAGTTTCGTGGTGGTAGCAATATGACCGTGCTTTCTCCCATATTGCTTGTGTACAACTCTTTGAACTCGGGCCGCACGCTCGAATCCACCAACCAACACATGGCCCGGATAAGGATATCCAAAGGAGGATCGAACAAAGCCCAGTTATCACCAGACCACTCAAACCTCACAAAAAGTGCGGGGCTTTTCGCAAGAGTCACCCATGGCCATATTGGAACCTCGCTCAGATAGGGAGCACTACAGTGTCGCCTCTTTTCACTGGACAAATACAAGAGAGGGAAGCGCCTGCATTTCATCATCTATGTCGGGCTAAAAAGGAGCGGTTTCTCGGTTCTCAACATGAAGTTCCATGCCGAAAAGTTCCATACCGTCAGACTTCTCGGCATGAAGTTCCATACCGCGGACTTCTCAACATGAAGTTCCATGCGAATAGGATGAAGTTCCATGGACTTCTCAAATGAAGTTCCATACCGCGCACTTCTCGGATGAAGGTCCGCACTCGCCATTGCGTGCCAACCTTGTGAAAGCATTATCTTTCGATATTCCCGATTTCAAGCAAGGATCGGAAATTTACACTGGAGAAATGAAAGAACCGTTGCTCAAGAGAGAGTTAGAAGATATCCTTGGAGACATATATATCATATACAACCTAGAAAACCCATGACTCAATGAGTTCAAGTTATATTAGAACGATGGTGGAAGACTACAAACACGTTCTTTTTCAAGGACTTTGAATGCGGTAAGTCAGTTTTTTCTAGTTATTTAATTTTTAAATTGTATATTTTGTTTTATAAAAACCAACAAACTCTAAATTATGAATAATTGTTGTTAATAGAAGTTACACCGCTAGATTTGTACATGATAACGGGAATTCGATGTGCTGGAAACTTACTTCCATTTAATAAACTAAATTGGTTATCAGAAGATAAATGGAAACAAAGACTTCCTTTATACTCAAATGAATTAGAAGGAAATGATACATATAGACAAATAAAAGTGCATGGGTAAAGGTTGTTGGGTTGAAAAGTTTTTTGAAGCGTTATGCTAGGAAAATGGATGAAAACAGGGTAGCTGGTAATCAATATTTGTTCCCTGACCATTATGAGGAGCTCGAAAATCTGTTTGTATTGTGGACACTAGGACAATGTCTATTTCCAAATGCTAGCTCAGTGGTGTTAATTGGTTTTCTCGAAGCATTAGAATATTTAGAGCAAGTACCAACATATGATTGGGGGTCTCCGATTTTATCAGAGATTTACATGTCCCTCGGTGATTGCGCGACGTGTGTCAAAGATAGTTTTAATGCTTTTTGGGGAGTTCTGGAGGTAAGAACCAATATTTTTCACACTATTTGTTTGTTAGTTTCACATGGAAAATTTAGTAACCAATAATGTTATTATTTTCAGTATTGGTGGTATACATGGTTCCGTGTTTCGGAACCTTCTCTTAAGAATCATACCAATGTTTTTCTGATCATACGGAAGTACGATTCCGATAATTGGCAACCTATACAGATTGAATTAGATTGTCAACATACCGCTATTGTTCATAAGATTCAGCAGTTGTGTAGAACAATCCTTAACCTTATCTCTGAGTCGTATGAAGAAATACCTGCGTTCGAAGAAGAACAAGCTCAGAGAATGGTACAGCTAAGCCTTACAAGGATGGTGTTATACATCCCTATTTCTGAAAAGGGTGTTTGGTATTATGGTGAAAGACAACTTATTCAGTTGCAAAGAAGATTAGTGATAGCCGTCAACCCTTATCCAAGTTCAGAGGTTTCCGAAGACGACTACTTAAAATTGATAAGGGAAGGTCATCATTGGCAAGAAGCTGACGAATTGATCCAGGATCCAATGGACAGAAATTACTACCTATCTTGGTTTAACACTATTTTCAAGCCCAATATTGTTATGCAACCGCAAGTTTGGGTCAGATGGATTTCCCAGCTTTAGGTAGGATGCCACTTGCCGATGAATTTCTTCCTTCCCAACCTCCACCAGAGACGGGTGACGGATTTGAATATCCTTCTCAAAGTTCATCGTCAACCATGCCACCATTTTCTTGGGATGTACAGACTATATCCAGCACATCTGGACAGATTGTTACTTATCCAATTGCTTCTAGTGCACTTGATCATACTTATCCATACTGGGGGATCAATGCTACAGATTTGCAGTATCAGATCCAGTTGAACGATTATCATGCTCTATTTCAGGGATTTCAGAGATTCCACTTGGATGAGTTGCAAAAATTGAGGAAAAGCATGATGTTTGACATGAGTCAAGGATTTGACGGTAATGATGGTTCAAGTAGTAGTAGAGGAATGAGTCCCAGTGTAAGAGGAATGAGTCTCATTGGTAGAGATGGTAGAGGAATGACTCATTTGAGTCCCAATGGTAGATGAATGACTCATTTGAGTCCCAGTGGTGGAGGAATGAGTCCCACTGGAAGTCAGCAAAGTAGTGGAAGTGAAAGAAGTTTGAGACGTCATCCTATGCAGAAGGTACCAGAAAGTTCTACTCCAAACCAAGTGTTAGATACTCAAGTAGTACGTGGTGGCGATGAAAACATTGGCTTGGATACAACTCATGCACGTATGTTTAGTCATTTTCCAACTTACATAATGACTCCGGGTGGTGGTGTGAACATGGAAGTAATTAGGCAATCGACTTTGTATACCCCAATTGCCTTCACCACCACCCCCACCCAGCTCATCAGCATTTCAACCATTCCAACAACCATTGCAGCAAACCCCTCAAGAATATCAACAACATGTATTTCAAGATTTGTATCGTGTTCCCATGCGCCCTGAACCCATTGCTTATCAACGTTATGGTGATTCTGATGAAACTCAAGCACCAAGTGAGTCTCAAACTGGCTCGCTAACTGATATGTTGAACAACACTCTTGATCCAGAAAATGCAGGCAATTGGATCTTTGGTCAGGGAGGAAATGGACAAGGTAATGAGTAGTTTAAACGTAAGCAATTTAGTTGAAATGTAATCTCTTTTTTTTAAAAAAAAATTAATGGAAACTATCTTTTAGATTAATATTCAAATAGAAACTAGTTTTACATTTCATTAAAATTTAACCTTGATTGCATAACACAATACTTAAAATTTGAATCCATGCACATGAACATTGTAGAGTTCATAACATTCGTCGTGACTAAACCATCTTCCGTTGTCTTCGGCGAATTTGGTACGAGCTCTAATTTTTAGTTCTTCATTTGACAACCCATTATTGTCCCCTTTTATAAGCCACATAATTTGCTGATACTTTCTAACATTGTTATTGATGAAACAATAACGATTTTGAAGACACTCATTTGTTCTTCTTGGATTTACGTGACTCAACGTCGTAAACCTTTGAAACACAGTGTCCCATAAGATAAAAGTCTCTAAATTGAAATCTCTATCGCTTGCAACTGAAACCTAACATCGAATTAGAGAAACATCTTCATCTGGAGTAAAATCCACTTTGGTTATGCGAGCACTAGGCATGTTGAAATGAATTTGAAGTTGGGTTAGAACGAGTTGAAATTAGGTATTTATAGGGGGGAAATTGGTAGCCGTTGGATGAAGATCTGATAAGCGATGATCAGACCTGCGAGCGATAGCTTAACTAGCGCTGGCGCTTTAAAGACCAGCGAGCGTTTTTATGACCAACGAGCGATCGACTCTCTATCGCTCGCCGGAAACTTCATCGTGTATGCCTATATGTTATTCCTGACATATAGGCATATGAGTTTGGTAGTTTGGCATACCCATAGTGGGTGCATATATGGCAAAATATGGTGTTTGTCATATGCATAAGAATAGGCCTTAAGGAGGTTTTTATTATGACTAGTCTGCCTGCAGGGGTAAGGTATTTTGTGATCCATCCTTGAGCTTTGTGTGCCAATCGCTAGAGTAGTGGTTCGAAGATGTGACGTGAGGTCCTCCCGTGTTTGAATTGAACTCCTAAGTAGATAGGCGGGATTGATGTGGTTGGCATGCCGAAGAAATTGTGAAGAGTATCTACGTGTTGTTGTTGTAACCTTGGGCGGTGAATGATGGTTGATTTTGCTGCGTTGATAATTTGACCAACTGAAGAGCCGTATGATTGAAGAATTCTCTGAAGGTGGTTGTTACTTTCCTGGGTAGCTATGTATGTGATGAGCAAATCATCTGCATACATTAGGTGTAGGATGGGAGGTGCCTTTTTTGATATCCTGGTTCCTTGAACCTGTTTTTTTGCCTCCAGTTTGGCAAGATTTGTGGATAGAATTTCAGCACATATAATGAATATGTAGGAAGATATGGGATCACCTTGTCAATGAATCTATACGGTGTACCATTGATGTTGATTGAGTAAGTTACCGATTTGATACAGAGAATGATATATTCCACAAATATTGATGGAAAACCTAGTTTTGTAAAAGCTTTTTTGATGAATCCCCGTCCAGACTAAAGTAAGATTTTATATATTAAGGTACTAAAATTTTCTATTCTAAAATTAGGGTTTCTATATATTAAGGTACTAAATCTTCGATCGCCACAATTAGGAGCTTAAAACTATAATTAGGAGCTTAAAACTATGTAATTATTCGATCGCCACAATTAGGAGCTTAAAACTATGTAATTACACACGCACGATTTAAATTCTATCTTCTTCTTTCCCCATGCTTTTGTCTCTTCTTTATTGCATAGGAAATTAATAATATTTACTGTAAGACATGAATTGAATTCTTAATGTTCTCTTAACGTGAATTAATTGAATTGAAAAGACACATAAAACGCCATGTAAAAGGTACACTATATTTACTCCTTATCTAGGGCTTACTAATGTTTAATGTAAGCCTACAACAATAACCAGAAAAACAAATTTTGGTCTACAAGTTAGTTTTTCTTTTTTTGCTGCCCCTGCGATGGAGCCCAGGCCAGGCTTTAGAGCGACGCCTGGATCTAACAATCCTCTCAGTGATATCTAACTCTTAAAAATTCGGTTCTTAACAATCCTCTCTACCTCCGGAACACTCAAATGTCTTATCTGTTTCTCTTTCAGCCATCTTTCAATTCCTTCAGTACCTACTTTCAGCTGGTCCTCCTTCATTTTCAACAACTTCAATCCCTCGCTCACCTTAGGGAAAAATCCTTCAGGTCTCAAACACCACGCCCTAAAAACTCCAAGCAGGACTTCTACGTCTCCCCCAAATCTTTCCACCCCACCATTATAGAACTTCGCCTTAATCATCAAAACACCATTGAAAACCAGGTGATCAACTCCAGTGGCCAAACTTCTCCATGCAACAATAAAGTCGATCTCATTTAAAGCCTCTTCTAGCTTTGATATCTTTCCTTGCAGATAATCAAGAGCCCCAACAAATAATTTGGAGACATTCCATCCTTCCTCCCCCTTTTCCTGCCACTGCTTCTTATTCTTCATATACTCTCTACACCTAGCATCAAATCCCCTCAAAATAACAGTTGATATCTTTTCGGTCCAGTCTTTCCGGAATTCTTCAAACTTACTAATTTCTTCATTAAAAATACCACCACCCAACCCTGAAGTGCTGTCGTCGACTCCTACCGCTTCATCACCCTGATCTAATGTCATTTCAAGAAAGAACAAATCATCACACCAGTCCTTCATAACAGACTCACAGTAACGAGCTGCATTGACAGAATTTGTGACCTTGATTAGGCCATCATCATCCGCTATGGCAGTTAACCCCTCGGCTTCTTGACACTTCTGAAGTAAGCAATCAAGAAATTCCCTCAAAAGAGGTGCACATGCCAACCTTATAAATCTTGCTCTCAGAGAAATACTTGGCAATGGCCTACAACGATCAATCATGGCTGATAAATGGCGAAGAGTAGCAGCAGCAATTGCAGGAGATTTGTAACTCTCAGACCCTGACACAAGCAAAGCTCCTTGGACTTTACTTTTCCAATTTCGTTCGTCCCCCATCTCAAGTCTCACCTTACGCATTGTATCACCAAGCTCTATTTCTGCCCATAACTCAAGCCAGTCCGGCCGATCACAAAAGATGGACATGGTAGAGATCCTCCGGAAACTCTCATCATCCCTAATTGAATTCAAAACTCCAGAATCTGCTACAAGGGATTGAACTCGTTTGTCAAAAGAAATCATTAAATCTACAAGATGCATGATTGAAAATCTAGCCTGTGATGGAACCCCATTGACGCTCTCTTCATCCAACTGATCAATATAGACAGGGAAGACATCTTTCGCCAAGTACATCAAGAGGGAGGTTACCATTGCAGAAATCCATTCTTCTCTACAACTGTAGCCAACAAGTCTTGCCTCATCAACCAATGGTTGCAACAGCTCATCCATGGAATCAACAAAATCCCTTGTAATCTTATAAACAAGAGCAAAAATAAATTCTGGCTTTTCAACCCACTTCTTGAAATGGTGTTCTGATGCCAATGAAATTGGATTTACTAGTTCTTCAATTGCCCAAAGTGGATGGCGCATAGCAACTTCATGGTAGTGCCCCTCAAGTTGCCGTGACTTTCTTCGGCTCTGTAATTCCTGTAGACCGCACAAAGCGAGAAAATTTTCACAGTACTGGTTTTTCAAGTCACCATGCATTGTGAAAAGAGGGTTCAGAACCACACTTGATTTCCCTGTGTTCACACTTTTGGAGTTGGAAAGAGTTGGTGGCCATCCAAGGGAAGCAAGAAGGGATCGATGATCTGCTATTGCCTGGGGCCTCAAAACAGCTAAAGCTCGATCCACTCTGTGATCAACTGCGTGGACAAGACGTCTCCACTGAGGCCGTGATTTTGCAACAGAACTCAGTATGTCCTCTGTGAGTTTGAGAGATTTAATGGCAAGCAATCGTGTTTCCTGTGGTAAAGATTGAGAAAGTGAGAAAACACACAGAACTTGCAACACAATCTATAATCAAGCATTTAAAGCCCCTCACTTCTGAACTGGTCCCAGGGGGTGACTTCCTTAGGTTTCTTGTCATGGTAGAGGAGACTGCATCTTCAATGTCCCCAACTAGAGTGTCAAGTTTCAATGCCGTCTCTGTTGAAAATATTCAATAAGAAATAATTCACATAAATAAGTGAAAACCTAAAGCACGTTTTTGTTACAGAAAGCACTAAACAAAGAAGAGGTCATAAAATGCACTGATAAGATGATATATTTTCTGTCAACCAAGCAAGAAAAATAAACTAGCATAATAGAAACCCTTCCAAAGGTTAATAGTCAAACTAATTTAAAATATGACAGGAAGCGTATGTAGGGAAAAATATGGAAATAACAACTAGCATTGATTTCTATGATATAGGTCGATGTAAGTTTTGGATCAAAATATTAGATGGAATCAGCATTGGAAGTTATTTACTTCACATTCTCTCCACTAATACTGCTAGTCCAATAATAGTATGTACTTATGGTTCCCCTTTGGTGCTCTGCACTTTCTAATAGGATAATGAAGATGTACTTAAATCAATTAAAGCTACAAGCATACTACCAGTGCAGAAGATCCAAACAACGATGGGTCCAAAAATAAAAATACAATTCTGCACAAATGAGATGCTTTCTCCACAAAATTCTGCATGTGCTCTAGTGATAATAGTATTAAGAGGAGCATTCGTTGAAAAATAAAAAATGCAACTTGCTCATGTCTTTGAAATACTGGGAACCATTTTATTTCCCGAATTCTCAAAACCAGAGCCTCTCCTAATTGGCTCTAGTCATTTTTTATTTTTCTATTTAGATTCAGAAATGAGATCCATGGAAGCTCCACGCCTCCACCTAGTCTGCAAATGGACCTACTGTTTAACTAAATTGGTGGATGATGTCATATGATATGGCTAATGAGTTACAAAGTCCATAACAGAGCACCTCGTCAAATTGTAAACCCAGAATCCCTCAGATGGTGAACATCAAGAATCCTGATTTAATACCCACTTCCAATCCAATTTTATAACCCTTGAACCTTCATGCAACTAGTTGGCACTACTGTTCTCCACCGGTTCAGATTTTCGACATTAAGGAAGATAATTTTCCATACACATCATGAAACTAACTCAGTTTATCCTGTATACACAAAGTTTTTCCTTCACCCTATCAGGAACCAGTAATTTCCCATTCTCCTATCCAATTACATAGGTGTGGGGTGTGCATACCTAGTCTCTCTATTGAATCCAAAATTTAAATAAATGTAATCAACGGATGTTTATGAAGAAATACGTATTGCAGATGATCCTGATACAAAAAAAATTACGCACTACCTCATTTCATTTAAGAAGCTAAAATAAACTTAAAAACCCTAGAGTTTCAACTTCCACACAATCTAGTAACCATCAAATTCAACAATATAAGAAACATAATAAGCATAACTGCCTACCTGCGTAAGAGCGAACAGTTTCTACTCTTGCCACTTCTTTCGCCAGCGCTGGCAACTCCTCCCCTAATATGTGCTTCACCCTCACAGAATTTTCTTCTCCTCCTTCTCTCCCATGTAAACACAATTCCAACATAAATCAAAATAAAATAAAGTAAAGTTTAATTATTATGTACAAGGAAGAAGTAACTAAGGAAAAGTAATGTTACCCGTAGAAGATCCAGAAAGGAAATCTGAAGACTGAAGATGGTTTAACTTGACATTGATTACATTGAAAAGACTCCCTAATTGTTCTGAATGTGATGCGAATGAAACAATACTTTTCTCAAGTTTGTGATTTAGATCGTTCAAGTTATGATCCAAATCAGAACATTGTTTTTGCAATTCGGAGACAAGATCTGGAGCATTTAATAAATCACCTCTATTTTGAAAATTGTCACTGAGAAAGGAAAGTAAAGATGGAGAAATCTCTGATAATGAAGGGAGATTGTTTCTTGAATCCATATTTCAATACATCAAAGTAGAAACAAACAGATGATAGAAATTGCAGACAGGTTATTTCAAGGGCTACCAAATTCAAAATCCAGGAAGGTACTTTTATAATTCGCAGCTGATTTCAAAATTTTATCTGGTTTCATATAATAATTTCATTTGATCTTTAAAAGACTTTAGGTCGAGCTCAAAGATCAGCTGGAATGTCGTCTGCAACTACAACCCATTTCAGCACCTACACCCAAAAATAAGTGTAAACAATAGATCAAGTCAGATCCATTCATTGATGACACAAAAAAACACACAACTGACAGATCTTTTACATGGTAAGAGATTTACAATGAGATCATTTTTATTTTTTTTTGGTGTCTAAGTCTGCGAAATTGGATGTCCATTCATATAAGAAATTTTACAAGCTATAGTGAAACTGGTAATGAGACGCAATACCCATTAGTGAATACCATCTGTAACTGTATGACTCGAAACTTATAAACAAAGTAAACAAAATACTGAGAGTTTTAGAACCTCCCTATCCACATATTTAATTTCGAAATTAAATCAATCCAATCACTTGTTTCTTTAAATAATTTCGGCATTTCATCAATCACCTTGCAAGATATATATATAATGTGGGTACAGAGAAACAACACCTATGAAAACACCACAAAAATCAATGTTTGACTGTTCTCATGAATTTGAGAATCTAAACTTAATCAACTGTAACAGATACTGCAAATCTAGATAGGTGTTGAGTGTTCCCTTAATCTTACGTTTTCTTATAGATTCTATGCTAACCAAGGAAGTAGGCACTGCTGTATGCATTACGATTACGATTGCACTATAACGATCTATTTTGACTATCTTCAACAAAATAACAAATTAAGAATACAAAAAGAGTCATAGGCTCAACATTAAAAATCTACACCCATCAAATCTAAAAGACAACCATGGGAAGAAAACTGATTTCCTAATCTAACAGCACGTGACAAGTACCCCCTACTTCAATTAAATCAAACCTTATAAAGTGATCCTTGTATTCGTTTTAACACAGTGTTGGGAAATTCGTATTGCCCTGTACATGGACCTAATTCTGTAAGAAGTTAGTCATTTGCTCAACCAAACCTTAGGATCAAACCCCAGTCCCGGGGAAATTAGAATTTCATCCACTTAATCATAGAAGGGTACTACATAACACTGAGATGTTCTCGGAATTTTATCAAACAGTTTCAAAGCAACTTCCAAAACATGATACAGAAAAATTGGAGATATTGTTTAGAAGTCTACCACTACCCAACTCTACGAAATGCGAAGAACAAAATCAAATTTACAGGTTATACGGTGTCGTTGACATATAGTTGAATAACAATAAGAAGTTGGGAAACTTAAACGATGCAAATTGAGATGATTCTCTGTAAACCCATCCTATACATGAAGTTCTATTAAGCAAACAAATTAACAAAAATTAATCTAAGACCCTAATTTCACATTGTTAGCAAATCAACGATTATGAGATTGTATGCAGGTAAAACACTAACTCTATTGGAATTAAAGCTTTATACGTACCTATTATTTCAGAAATCAGTTGTCGTTCTTCACTGATTTGCTTTGTTGAATTAGACGTAGGTCTATAGTTTGAGGTCTGATAAGCAATAAGACGTTTTTCTTTGACGTACAAGATCTTGGCAAGCAATAACGATACAGATGTGGATCGGTTTTGGTTTCAGATCCAGAATACCGACCAGAGAATCCGTCTTCGCAACCCGGAAATCATAAGCCGGTTCTGTTCTTAATTTAACCAGAAGAAAATAAAAAAGTGGCTGGATGGCTCCTGCTGAGCTCTTGAAAAGCCCATGTCTTTCATTCACAATGGCTGGAATGTGCGTTTGGATACACATCCAGAAGTAGCTTTTTGACTTCTAGAAGTCAAAAAGCAAGAAGTTTATTTGAGTGTAGAATTTCAGAACGACTTCTAGAAGCAGAAAAGTCGACTTTTTGTGAAGCAAATTATTTGGACTTTTGACTTCTGCTTCTGATTTCTACTTCTGGAGAAGCAGAATTGTATCCAAACGCGCTATAAAATCCACACTCATAAGTTACTTTTTGATTTCTAGAAGTTAAAACTGAATTCCTGTTCGCACATAATATTTTAAGACGACTTTTAAAAACAAAAATGTTAATTTTGTTTGAAACAAAATAGTTTTGTTTCTGATTTCTGCTTTTGGTATCCAAATACTCAACTGTGAAAGAGAGGAAGTGAAGAATGATTTTTTTTTACTAGGAAAACAGATAATGGATGATCAAGCTGAGTTTACAATGTCTTCCTCTATAAAGGGTAGTAACCAATAAGGAAAATTATTACTTCTCAGTAAACTAGTGGAAGAAGCATAAGCTTAATGAGATCCGCAACACTATTAGCTTCTCGAGGTACCGCGGTACATTTCCACTGTCCTACACTCTCTAGGAGTTGCCTGCAGTCTTGAATGTTTCCATTTGTTGTCCAACTGATAGCTTCTTGGTTTCCCTATATAGCATCCAACATTCCTACTATCACTCTCCAAGTGTACGTGAGTAAGTTTCAGGTCCTTAGCCCAAATGATACATGATCATTCAAGCTGTCATTCTACTACATTATTGTGGTATAACCTGGTGAACTGGTTTTTTTTTTTTTTTTTTTTTTTTTTTGGCAAATTTGCATTTTTCGAATTAATTTTATTTGATCAAATTGATAATTTGGTCTTTAAACTGTATAATTTATAAATAATGATATAGGAGAACAATTTGATGAGTTTGATCGATTTTTTATGAAGCTGAGAACCAAATAGAAATGTAAGACAGAGTTATCATTTCATTACATCAAACATGCATCTCACCCTATATTAAGACCTTCCTAGAGAGGGAGAACAAGGTCTTACCGTGCTAGAATGGTTGTGGTGGTGATAATGGTGGCGATCAAGAAGGGGTGGCTAGTGGCACTGGAGACAATGTTTCTCTTTTCTTTTTGATGGGTTAATTTTATCGATGACTCAGATTAATTATCAGAACCAAGCCAACATCTTTACTTCGGTTCAGGGGTAATCAGTTTGATTTGGTTCAAATCATGTGATTTTTTTGAGTTCATACTCATGGTTTGAGCATCTACCACAAACACGCCAAAGATTTGCAAAACTAAACATTAAATTTCAGAACATTGGAATTTGATCACAACTTGAGACAAATTTAAGCACCCGCCACAAATTTGAGCACACCATTCAGAAACAGGATGCAGCACCTTTCCATGAGACAGAGGAAAGGAATACTTGAGTCTCACTAAAACCAGACCACAAATTGTTAGTTCATAAACTTTTAGGCCAAGCACTATCGTGTAGAAAATCCCTTCCCTATCCCTCAAATAAAGGGAAGGGATATCACAAGGAAGGCAGCCTTACTATGGTGCCCTTTTTTCCCTTCCCTACACGATACGGAAACTCATTTTCCATATAGTGTTATACGGCTACTGAGTTTCCGTAAAAGTCAACTCGCTTACTTGACCAATACGGCTACTCAATTTCCGTATTATAGGTATAAGTCATCAGAAGCTCGCTCCGCTCGGCCATTTCTTCTTCTTCTTCCTTCTTCTTCTCTATTTTTTTCCTCTCTACAACCCCCTTTCGATTTCAAGACTCTTGGGTGCGATTCAGGAGCTAAAATTCAATGGGTTTGATCCTTACTACCCGGTGAAGTATTTCCATTTTTCAATTTCGATTTTCATCAACAACATCTTCCAAGGTGAGTGTTTCAAATTTTAGGGTTTAAATTTAATTTGATTTTGATTTTGATTAAATTGGAGATATTAGGTTGATTATGATGTCTCCTTGTATGTTGTTTGAAAGTTTGAGACATTGTTGATTGAATTTATCATATGTTGTTGATTGAATCAAAGTGCTTGTTGTTTATGATTGATTTTTGATTTAGATATGGTATTGTTATTGATAATTTTGGATTGGTGGATGATTAAATGAATATGTATTATGTCTAGGATAGATTGTTGGCAGAGAAATTGTATTGGGATGGATAATTTTGGATTGATTGATGACTTTGTTATAATGTGATAGATAATGTGGCAAAGATTTTTTGTTGCTTAAGACAATACATTGTAGAATTTTTTTAATGGATTGTTTTGTGATGATTTTGTGTATATGTGTGTTGTAGATGTACTCCGATAATTTTCAACAAGTTATGGATGATAGAATTTCGGTTTCTTCAAAAGATCATAGTGAGCGTAAATTGAAAATCCCAACCTCGACAGATGAGAGGAGTAAACCACAAAAACATCGAAGTAGTGTAAGCAGTCTTCATGAAATGTATACCAAAATTTGTAGATTTCCACATGCTAGACAACTTGTAGACGACTGTGGGTTTGGTTCAATTTTCAAAATACATTAACCAAAACTACAAGACAACTTCCTAACTAGTGGTATATTTGAAAGGTGGTGGCATACCACCAATACATTTCACTTCCCTAGTTTTGAAATAGGGTTTACACCATTATATTTCACACAACTTACCGGAATTCGTATTGGCCAAGGAAATCCCATATCATTGGAAGATCCGAAATTGCATGAGATTGCGAGCAATTGCATGAGATTGCTCCACCTCAAATATCGCCTAAATTACTAACCTAGAGAATGAAGCACAACCAAATAAGAGTATTAGTTCTAATATCGAAACAGAAAGAAATTAACTCAATTCATTGAGCATTCAAGATAAACTTAAAGCACAAATTGGAATCGGGTTTCATTGAAACCCTAACACTAAATTAAAACAACAAAAATGCGAAATTGAAACTAAGTGACAAAGACTTTGGCTAATCCGGGCGTAAACCCTAACAAACTCGCCATAGATGTTTTGCTCCTATATATTGCCGCGAAAGCTACAACAAGAATAAGGAAAGGACAAGAATATAGAGAAATAACAAAAATACAAGAAGTTAGACAAGAAAACTTAGTCGACTTGAGAAAAAAAGTTGTGAGTAAATGCAAGGGGATCAAGAAAAGTTTGATTAAATTGTTTCTTGACCATAGAGTCGGCCTAGACAACGATGTTGTATTTTAGGGACAAATTGCAAGATGGTTTTTGATGTGGTGTTTTGGGAATGTCCTTTTCCCGAACAAGAACGATGTTGTTGAGATTAAATGCCCACGTATAACGAGGGATTTAAATGTGTTGAGTTCTTATGATTGGGGTTCGGCGTTGCACGGTAGTATGTTATGGGGCTTGAGTACTGGAGTAACGAGAAGCTCGCCTGAGTTGCAGTTGTTTATGGTAAAAATTCATACCCACTTGTGAATTTACTTTCTTTACTTGTTATACTTGAACAGAAGCGCACATAGTGATACAGGTACCCATTCACTGATTCTTGTGCGTAACCAGATAGACAACTTCTCATTCAATTCTGTAGTATGGTCGTTGTGGGAGGACAGTGAATGGAAAACTAACCCCGAGGTGGTAGAGGCAAAACGAATCTCTGTAACACGGAGGGTCTTTTATGATCCATTTGGTTACAACGCCTTGTACCTGGGCGAACGGTGTTTCAAACAAGTTCTTGGAATGACAGTAATACCGTGCAATCCTCCTGATTCAACAGTTTACACCAACACCCACTACTTGTACACCGACACTGAACTTAATCCCTTGCATTATGTGGAAGTACCTGATCATGAGTATAAGCTGTGGTGGAGCAAGAAGTCAGTTAGGAAGTACTCAGGTGTAATTGTACATGAAGGAAACAGAGATGTGTATGGTACGCAAGATCCCGAAGCTTATGTACGCCGACCAGCACCACCACGGAAATCCACATACACAGAAGAGCTAGAGCCCGTCGATCGTCATCTCTTCCCATATCCGACAGCTCGAATATGCGGCCTGAAATTTAAGGCGATTGATATACCTATTGGAATGTTGTATTTGGGAAAGTATCCTAAACCCAATTACAATGTCAATCAGGGTACATCTATGAGTATCATATGTCCTTTAATTCTTATATTTTTTATTTATGAAAAAAAATTTAAACTCATGTCGGTGTTTATTGTATACATGAGATGTGGTGCGAGGCATATCAGGATGCGCAACAACAAAACATGGATCTACAACAATTCTATTTCGACCACACAAAGGAACTACAACACAAAATCAAATACGGTTCAGATTTCCATCAGAGATTTGTCATAGAGTATCTACCACCACATACATGTGAGTCATCTACCCCAAGCCAGTCTCGTGATTCGGGACCGTCGTCGAGTTCTTTTGTTCAAAACAGTCAAGAAGATTCTTTATACCATCCTTATAATTTGTCTGAACAACTCAATCAAAGTACAACAACGTACCAACATCAGGGTAATGATCAAGATCCATGGTTGCAAATGCCGGAGCCGTATAATCGAAATAATCGAACGGACAATTTTTGAAATCCTTTTAGCGACTTTTTAAATGAAAACGACTAGTTTTTTTTTACTTTTTAACGTCTATCTTTATATTTTATATGTACTGGTCATTTTTACTGTATAACGACTACTTTTTTGGTTTTATATGTACTGGTAATTTTTACTGTATAACCGCAAGTTTTTTTTTTTGAATTTTATATGCTCTCATCATATCTCTATATATAGCAAATCATTTTCCAAATGAAGCTATCCAAACATTCAATTCTATTTTGTTTTATAAAAATGAGATTTAGCAAAGAAGAAGATGTTGCTCTTGCGCAAGCATGGATTGAAGCAAAAAATAATATTCTGAACACAGTTCAAGCCACTAGCAACCAATTCTGGAAGAATGTATATATTTTAATTTTTTGATAACATATCCGGAACTCCAAATGCGAGAGACAAAGGAGGTCTTAAAACTAGGTGGAGGAAGATCAACAAGGAGGTCATCACTTTTGTCACAATTCAGGCCGAAGTTAACATACGTAATCCTGGAATGTCATATGAACAAAGGGTAAGAATTTGATAACAAATTTCTATTATTTCCTCAAATTATAACTATTTTAAGTTAAGTTTCTTTTTTAATATTTCGGAAAAGTGTTGCTCGTTTAGACTATTTTAACCAGATAGGCGACAATTTTCCTCATGATGAATGTTATCCGCTATTGAAAGAAAGTTATGATACCTACAATACCGACAAAATATAGCTTTATCGCCGAGAATCCGAGATGTTCCTGCATCATATGTTGATAAAGTCTTCGGAATAACAATCCTGAAGAATGATTAAATGTGAATGTTGTATCTTGTTTTTACGTAATCTTCTGTCTTTATGTGTTTCTGCATCAGATGTTAATCAAGTCTTCGGATCTACGTTCCTGAAGAATGATTATATTTGAATGTTTTATCTTATATTAATGTAATCTTTTATCTTTAAGTGTTCTTGCAATCTACATATAATCTGATGTTCTATCTTTTATTTAATTAAAGTTTAACATAACTAAAATTGAAATTCAACAAAATAGACAACAAGATTACAACTAT
Organism: Papaver armeniacum; assembly: GCA_023531295.1. Lineage (NCBI taxonomy): Eukaryota > Viridiplantae > Streptophyta > Magnoliopsida > Ranunculales > Papaveraceae > Papaver > Papaver armeniacum. The sequence goes on along the minus strand of JAJJWW010006114.1, from coordinate 53,189 downwards.
ATATTGAATAAAAATCCAAATCACTTGTCGTAGTAATCACAGTTACACTTAGCACGTGCAACAAGCCTTTAAACCCCTAGGTGACCCTAGTGGATGAGTTATAGTCTCGTGAGGGTTACACAGAGATTTACCCACAAAATCTACACAAACATTTATTATACTTTCAATCTTCACTGGATGAATTGTTCTGCGATTGATACTCTGGGATTTTGGAAACCATGAAATTGTAGCTTTCATCAAATGTGAATGCTTTCCCCTTTTCCTCAAAATAACGCGCTTTAACGACTTCGTGCTACAATAACACAACACAATATACTTATTGTTATAATTTGAAATCAATCAATTTAGCTTTCTATGAAAACAATTCTAAAATACTTACAAATTGTTGAGGGGATAGGCTAATATGTCTGGCGTTGAAGATCCGTTGTTGAATAGCCATAAAATAGCAAACGCCTTTTTAGATAATTTGGTACCTATCATGAATTTGTTGAAGACTTCTTCTCTTTGGATTCCCATAATCTTGTCTTTATTGGTTATATATCTTCGCCCAAAAGGTTTCGGGCTCTGCCATTACAGGGGAGAGATCTACTACTCGACTTTTGGTGTACCATGCTTTGATGATTGCCAAATCTTCAATTGGATCAAATGATCCCATGGTTATATTCGTATAAAGAGGTATGAGAGGTTTTGAAAGAGGTGAGAATTTTTGCAAAGTGTATGAAAATAGGTGTTTGTTGTTTGGAGATAGATAACACAATTTATGATATCCGTCAAAAATAGTCGTTATAAAGTAGTCGTTGGGATATAATCGTTTGAAAGTAGCTGTTATAAAGTACATTACAATTATTGAATAAGAACCTAGGTTACTTGTCGTAGTAATCACGGTTGCACTTAGCATGTGCAACAAGCCTTTAAACCCCTAGGTGACTCTAGTGGATGAGTTATAGTCTCGTGAAGGTTTACAGAAGATGTACCCACAAAATCTTAAATAACAACCGCATATACTAATTGTCGGGTCCGTCTTCTAGAGGATCACCATCATTCATTTCCGGATTTTATTCAGGCATGTTAGCCATGTTAGCCTTAAAGATTAAGTAGCACTCATAATATGTAAATTATGTACGAGTATCTAGTCGGAACACAAATTTGGCCATTTCCTCCTACGTAAAACAAACATAAGGCAAAAGGTTAGTGTATATTTGGAAACAACATTCCACATATCATAACTATTTATGTTGACCTATAGTAATCGCAATTGTCATGTGTTGTGGGGTGTAACCATGAATCCTTCTTTGAATTCTAACGTACTTGCGAACAACTATTTGAATTTAAGAAATTCGTTGTTGAAATTGTCATCTGGTTCGGTTATTAACATTTCCAAACGCTTGTACAAAGCCGTCGAACACCAGCGTCCATTTTTCATTGGCGGAGAGTTCTTGAACATCTTCAATGGGCAGAGTAGAAGCATTTACAAACGTTGTGGTGATTGCAACATCTTCTTCCATGGTATACCCAACCATTATTATGTTATCTTCAGAAACCAAAAAAAAAAAAAAAAAAAAGATACACAGGATACTAAGTGTCCTATTTTGGATTGTTTGAGTTGAGGAAGCTTATGAAAATTTATAATAGACATTGAAAGTAGCCGTTGGAAATTAGCCGTTATAAGGTAGCCGATAACATAGTCATTACAAAAAATCCGTTGGTATAAGAAAATAAAATTCAAATTATCGTCATTGTGAGTCTCATGGTTATGGATTTCATATTCTTGCTTTCACTACATTAGATGAACTAAGTGAGGACACAGTGGCTTTTGTAAAGAGGTTGAAGAATTGTCTCGCTCACAATGACGCAAATTGTGGCACTGGCAGTTTTCTTTTTCACCGTTTATGTATTGTTATTCAAAAGGGTGTTGGTGCCCAGCTTGTAGCTAGATTACCAACAAACTCCTTGTAATGTTACTTTTTTTTCCTTATTTTCAATAAATGCCCGAGGTACGTTTCATTAGAAACATAAAAATTAATATTACTGAGGAAAAGGAAACTACATTGCCGGAACTGGAACATGACATTACTTAAAAAAAAACAATTAATGAAACTAACCTATTAAAAATAAAATTCTAAACTCAATAACTTCAAATTAAAACAAACTTTTAATTAAAAATGGAACTGATTATGTTGTTTCCTCTCCAATTGCTTGGCCAATATGGCATTATGTTTTAATTCAAAGTACTTTTTGGCATTTGGAGCCAGCGATTGGAGATCCAATTGCATTATTTCTCTTTCTTCTCTCTCTCGATTATGTTCAATTTGTTGTTGTGTTGTCTCTAGCAACCTTTCCATAATTTGGTTTTGTTGTTGCTGACGAGGTGCGACTGTCATTCGGGATTCTCTTAGAAAATCAACAAGTTTACTGCCCGCGTCGCTCATCTGGGAGTCTTGCGATGATGGTGTAGTGGGTGTGCTTGGTCCAACAACCATTTTATTGATTTAGGATTTTTTCGAAGCTTTCGACTTGCATTTATCTTTTGTAAATCCACCTGACGACGTTCCAGGTATTGTACTTGGGTTCGTACAAGGGGTATATCCAAATGGAAAAGGGATGCCGCTAGGGACATTATAAGAGTTTGGAATTGGATTTGCAAATGGAGTCTCGATGAATTGGCTTGTAGATGGATTCTGAGAAGATGAGGTTTGATTATTAAACATATTTGAGAAATTTCCATGATATTGAGATGACATAGGATTACAATCTTGATCCATATCTTAATCTACACCTACTTGTACATTTGGTACATCTTTAAGCATCTCATACTCACTATCTCGAGTAAAGATATTTTTTTTGTGTATTTCAATATAATAGCTTCTCGCAGTTATCATCTACATCAATGTAAACAAACCATAAATAAGATACGCATAAATAAAACTATTTATAAACAACACATACAACAACTATAATGAACATATCTAGATAACATAACCGGTTATTAGAGTCCAACTCCGGATTACTTGCAACGGATCTTGCAACACATTCAGAAAAGTTATCTACTTCATTCTTGATTACGCTAAACCTATTACGAACGCTTTTTATAGTACGCTCGTGTACATTACCACCACAAGCTTCCACAAATTTTTGAAAAATGATTTTATAAAATTTATTCTTATCTTCAAAACTACTTTCACCTAGAGCACAGTACTGAGTAACAATGTGAAAATCTTCCAAAGTACTAAATCTCGCTCTATGTTTCCTTTTTTGCCTTTGAGTCTCCGACATTGATGAGCAAAACAAAATTTAAAACTCTTAAAGAAGAAAAAATGAGAGATTTTAGTGAAAAAAACAAATTGTAAGAAGAGAGGATTTGGGGTGATTTGAATAGAGAATTAGAGTTGTATTTATATAGGATTTTGAAAAAATGACCGTTGCAATCCGACGATGGAGAAGATAGAGCTGTTATTAATGATGGATGGTTAGGATTGGGTGTGAGAGAGGTGTAAACGAGAAAAGGTCAAACAAATAAATTTACGCAAACGGAAACTAAGTTCCCTTGTAAAAAGCTACGGAAACTCAGTAGCGGTATCAACTGCCAAACGGCTACTCAGTTTCCGTAAAGCGTAAATTTACACGGAAACTGATTTCCCTTCCCTACAAGGTGATCCACTTTGCCTTATAGAGAAGGATATCCCTACTCAAGTAGGGATATGGGAGACCATAGTGGTTGCGAATTTGGTTTTTCCCTGAATACGAGGGATAGAGTAGGGAATTGGGGCACCATAGTGCTTGGCCTTATTAAATCACAGAATGGCTGCTTGGTCATCTAAAGCTCGCCGCATACAAAGTAAAGCTCGACAGTGTTATAGAACCAAAAATCTGTTATCTGTACTACCCAACACAAACCCACATGCTACCGGGGAAAATCCAGTAAACTGTTGGCTTAGATATATGGAAAGACTACAGTTTAATCTATATGAAAGTCTAAAATTCTTCATGAAACAAAACACGATTGGAGCTCAATGAGTATCATCCAGATAACTGACTAATCAACCAAACGTACAGCAATATAAATGGGTACCGTTTTTCAGGCATCTGTATGTACAACCACGACGAGGTCAATACTCGGATGATAAAGGTCCAAATGACTCCAATTAAAGGTTAGTGTAACCCACCAAAAGTCAGAGAACATCTATCAACATATTTAGTTTATTTAGTAGTTACATGTTAAATGACCTATTCAACACCTAGGTTTAGTCACCTAATATTCAACCTCAATGTGTCCAACAGATGCAGGAACAGAACAAATATCTTCAGAATCATCGGAGAGTGGATTAAGCATTCCCAAGAGCATAGCTTGAAAACACCGACAGACAATATCATCCTCGGCTGAGGCTGAAAAACAAATTTACAAACCTCATACAAGTGAAGAACTGAATACTATCTAGATTGCCAGCTTCACTTCAACTCCCAAGCCACACACATCATTAAGGAGAAATTTAGCTCCTGAATATCCCCATCTTCTATTTTTAGAGGTAGAAGTCAATAACCTCAGACAAGCCTAGAGAATCACCGAGTCTCAATCAGACCTTTTTCCTTTTCTTGAGAAGCCAAGGCCTTCATAGATACATAGAGAAGCACCAAAGCCCAAATATAGTCCCCTTATTAGCTACCACATTCACTACTAATGACCTTCTCCCTACAGCTAATTTTAGCCAGATCATTATGAACTTCAGTCGGGGTCTTTTTTTTATCTCCTATCTGTCAAATTACAATACACCAAGTACCAAATCATAGCTTTCATACAGTGTTTCAGGACAAAACATATTAGTACTCGTGTTTCCACTTCATAATATTACAGTTTTATGGTACACACTAAGGTAGCTCCTGATTTTTTCTCGTGAAAGAACACATATATATATATCTAGAAGATCTAATCTGACTTTTTTCCCTGAGATGAATGTATCCAAAAAGAGCTATATCTAACCTTGCACAGAAAAAAAAAAAAACACTTATCTGAATGGTTTATCCACTAAAGATGGTAGCTTCTTTTACAAAATCCATTTATCACTAAAATATATGGACATTGACATCACATCCTCAGCGCCCTATGGGAACTAAGCTCTTAAGTTCAAGTGAATACAGCTATTCAAAAGGAAGGCTAGAACAAAAAAGTTTTTGGACGCATGAGAACTGACTGATCCCTATTTCACTACCATCAGATACTTTCAAACAATCAAACCTACAACCCCGATAAGCCCTCATCACCGCCTGCAAATCCCTGTGACCTAAGTTCTACCTATTCTGTTTTCCTATGGAAGAAAAACTTACAAAAAAGCACAACTTTGGCATGAAGAAAAGACAAAACAACCATCTACCATATTATAGTAAAATCTAAGAAACGGACTGAACACACAAGCCCTATAAGGCACATCATCCTCCGCTGAGGCTGAAAAAAAAAAAGATCTACGAACCTCATAGAAGTGAAGAACTGAATGATATCTAAATCATAAGGTTCACTTCAACTCCCATTCCACATACATCATTATGAAGAAATTTAGCTCCAGAAATCCCTATCTTCAATGTTTTTACGGGAATAAGTCAATAACCTCAAACAAGCCTAAAGAATCACAGAATCTCCATCAAATAGTGCGCTGAACTTAAGACCTTATTTCCTTTTCTTGACCAGCTTTCAAAGATCTTTGTAGATACATAGAGAAGCACCATAGCCCTAAGTAGGAACATTTGATGTCAAATTACGACACCAATTACCAAATTATAGCTTTCATACAGTGTTGCAGGACAACACGTTAGCACTCGTGTTTCCACTTCACAATATTACAGTTTCACAGAACACATTAAGCTAGCTCCTTCCTGATTTTTTCGTCGTGAGAGAACATGGATATATCTGAAAGATCTAATCTAAGTTTCCCCCCTAAGATATATGTACCTGGAAAAAGCTAAATTAAGAAAAACTTATCTGAATGGTTTATCCACTAAATATGGTAGCTTCTTTCACAAAATCTATTTACCACTAAGATAATTCGACATTCACATCACATCCTCAATGATTATGGGAACTAAGCTCTTAAGGTCAAGTGAGTACAGCTATCCAGAAGGAAGGCTCGAAAAACAATTTCTGAACGCACATGGACTGATCCCTATCCATCAAAATTAGAGGATCCACTAACTTTCAGACAATCAAACCATCAACCCTGGTAAGCCCTCGTCGCCATCTGAAAATCCTCATGACCTATGTTCTACCTCTTCTTTTTTCCTACGAAAGAAAAATCTTACAAAATAGCACAACTCTAGCATGAAGAAAAGACAAAAGAACCATCAACCATATAATAGTAAAATCTAAGAAACAGACCGAACAAACAAGCCCTACAAAGCACATTATCATGTTAATTATACAAAACCTATGAGCCGTAATAAACCCTAGATGATTTCTTAACAACTTGCCTAGTTTTGCAACAACTCAGATTGACTTCAAGGATTAAACGTGACATGGTTACTGTAGAACCCTAGATGATTTCTTAACAACTTGCCTAGTTTTGCAACAACTCGGATTGACTTAAAGGATTAAACGTGACATGGTTACTGTAGAACCATGTCCTCCTTTCAATTGCTTAACACCCTACTGTTCTATATAATCAATTTCACTCAAATAAACAAGAAAATAACAACTTACAAAAAAAATGCGTAAAAAGCACCACAAAAACATAATTTCATTCCCCCTGAACCAGATTTAACAAACCAAATCCAACTACATTTCAGACTTACTGTATATTTCAATCAAAGATCATATCACATTTTAAATTGGGCAATGGAAGCAGGCAGATTCAAGTCTCTTAACTATGAAGCATTATTAGGTCCACAGTAATGAGTCATGAACAGATAAGCCAGTATACAGAAGTGTTACACAAAACACAACCAAGTACCAAGAAACAAAAACAATTTGATTATTAAAATCACAGAAAATGCAACAAAAGTTAACATTCCTCAAATCTCATCCTTCGATTTCCATATCGACAACATCTAGAACAAAAGAGGGAGAAATTGAAAAACCCTAAACCTGGTATTTCTTGTGCCGAGCCACCTCATCTTCATTGGGGAAAAAACCCATCAACCTTCCAGCAGAGTTTTGGTAGGCATACATAAATCCACCCATTACACCGATCAAACCGCCAGTTACCATTGAAGGACCTCGAATATTAGGCCTTATACCTGCACATTTAGGATCCAAACAAACAAAATGAGGATGGAATTACCAAATCTAGAAGACAAATAAAATAGATCTTGGAAGAGAAGATATTACTAAACAGAAATGAGAGAGAGAGAGAGAGAGAGAGAGAGAGAGAGAGAGAGAGGTTAGAGAAGAGAACCAGAGAGGTATCCGACTGTCACAGAAACACCACTGATGGTGATTAATCGAAGGTAATCAAGAGTATTGAAATTTCCTACTGTCTTTGTGAATGCTGGGTTACGATCAATCACTGGGTATTCAGGTTTGGTTGAAGCTGTGATATCTGTGTTCATCTTTCCTTCTCTTTTTTCGTCTTCTCACACTAGTTTTGATTTTGACTGGGTGAAGGTGAATCCAAGGAAGTCTCGTTTGGTTTTCTCTCTCATTTGTGGGTGTTTCTATTAAGGCACCTACTATGGAAAACAAAACTATCCGGTATCCGCAAGATACACCACATTGCTAATCGGGGTGTACCAGTTTATCAGCGGGGTACCAAATTCCTTGTAGGAAAATTTTATTTGTCTTGCAAGGAATTAGGTATTTTCCCTAGTAAATTGGTACACCTATTAGCAATGGTGGAGATACAGACCTAAAAAGTGCTATTAGGATAAATTTAAAGAGCAAGTCTAATCGAAATCGGTAAATCAACATATTTGATAAGTTAAGTGAACGAGTAATCCAGTTTTTTACAGTAAAAAATAATTTCTTGTAAATACATGTGATGATTGATTGGCTATTTTCTAACAGCAAAATAAAAATAAAAATAAAAAAAAATAAAAAAACGCTAGTTTTTCATCCATACAAATAACACACTCCTTCAAACACTCAACTTATACGAAAATTCAATCTTTTCTCTGCTAAGAATTCTTCTAATTTTTATTCTAATTCCTTAAACTTGTCAATTGAAATGTCTCAAATTGCATCTCAAGTTTTTTCTAAAGTCAAACTTGAAGCTGATTTGATAAGATACGTGCTAGTTTAAAAAAACTGAAAATGATAAAAGGAAAAGAAGAATTCAAGTTTTAGAAGTAACCCAGAAAGATGATAAAAGGCAAAGAAGAGCTCAAGTTTTGAACGTTAACAACTGAAGCTACAAAAACCAGGGAAAAATTGTTTAAGAATGCATGAGTGGAAGTTACGTAAGTTGAAGAAAACTAGGAGGCCAAAGAATGTACGAGATTTATTTATTTGAGGATTACGATATTTTTATTGAAGATTTATTGTCTAAGTTTTATGTTCTTAAAAATGAGGCGGTAATATTAGTCAATTTGAAAATTATAGAACTTAAAAAGTTGACTTTCATTTTTATTTTATTTTGCTACACTGGCCAACAACCAGAAAAACTAAAACAAAACTCTCACTTCTCTCATTTCTACTCTTCCAACAAGGTCTGCAGTAATCAAATGTCTAACTTCATCATGTGGCTGAGATACCCACACACCCTCCAACTCATTTGCAACACTTTTTTGGCTAGGAAATCAGCCACTGCATTTGCCTCTCGATATCTTTGTTGAAAGGAAATAGCTTCAAAATTCCCCTTCAAAGCCTCAATGTCTTCGACGAGTGAACATAATCCCCATAGAACCTGAGCTTCTTTCTTACACACTTAGATAGCATAAGTGGAATCACTTTCAACATCCAACTAGTTGAAACCATATCTTTTGCCAACAATAACTTATTCCTAATTACCCACAACTCAGCCACATTATTGTCATTCTTAAAAACGTGCATAGCATAACACGCATAGAAACCTCCCTGATCTCCACGAATAATTCCTCCAACTTCAGACATACCCAATTTGTTTGAAGCAACATCACAATTTATCTTCACATAATCTTGTCGAGGACAAATTCATGGAACTGGCACTTCCACAATTCTATGTTGTACCTTTTTTAGCTGATTGGTAGCACCAACAAATTATTTAGCCTCTGAAATTCCCCTGGCAAGGATTCTTGTAGCATTTCATAAAGATCAATTCCTTCTTTCCTCCTCAGATAGACCAGAAAACAAACGGAGGAACATGCTGCCATTCAATTCCACCTATCTTCTCTTCTAACTTGCACCAATTTTTCAAGACTTTAGGATATATTTGCACGATGTCAGGTTGAAATCCTATCCAACCCCAAAATTTCCTTCATAGTGGCCCAACAACATTATAACAAAAGAACAAACGGTAAGGAGTTTCAAAATCATTATTCCAATGGCTACACACCCTGGATGTTTTACAATATGTTTCCTATAAAGAAACTCATTAAGACTCAATTTATTATGACAAAATAACCACACAAAAATAAATAAATTATGTGGACATCTTAGTTTCCACGGAAATCTCCAATCGAAATTGGGAGTCGGGTTATCCAACTTTTTGGATATAAGAAAATCATAAGCCTCTTTTACAGTCACACTTCCACTCTTGCTTCCAGACTAAATCAACTAATCAGAGATCCCTTCATATCCAGTAATTGGTATAGCCTTAATTTCAACCGCCACCTGTTGAGAAATGAAATTGTCAATATCAATCAAATTCCAACACCTATTATGTGTATCCAAAATATCTCTAACCTTCATAGAAGGAACATTCAGATTACTAGCATTGGCAGTAACAGAAAGTGACAAATTTGATATCAGGGTGATTCCACAAGTCAACAGATGCACCATTTTCTACATGCCATCTGAGGCATTCTTTAATTGCATCTCGCCCTTTGAGGATACTCCTCTAACTGATATAGCATATTTTTTTAGCATCGCATAACCAAAAATCATTATCTACATAATACTTGGGTTTTAACAATCTAGTAACCTCGGGCTCAGGATTAGCAAACACTCACCAAGCCGTTTTCGCTAATAAAGCATATTATTAAGATCTAGGTCTCTCACTCCTAACCCACCATGTTCTAGAGGTCCCATTTTACCTTGTGTAAACATTTCTTATCCTTATCACCACTCCCTTCCCCAAAGAAAGTTTTTCTTGTATCTATTAAGCCTAGTTATCAGTTCTTGTGGGAGTTTTAGCATGGTCATCACATGATTAGAAACATGATCTAACGCTGATCTAATTAGAGTTGTTATACCTTCAATATTTTCCATACTTGCACCCTATTTGCAAATTTATCAGCGAACTCATTATAGGTATTAATGGTGATTCTGCCCCATTGAAGGGGAATACCATGGTACTTACATAGATCGTTAGTAACTTGAACCTTTAGAGAAGTAGCCATACCTCTAGAAAAACTCCTACACAGGTTTGCAGATGTGAGCAAAATTGATTTTTTTTTATCATTGACATGTTGTCCGGACCACCTGCAAAACTTATCTAAAATAATTCTAAGGTTACAAGCATTTTTATATGTTGGTGTAGTGGTCTACACATACAAAGGACTTGTTCTACTCATTCATATGTAAGATATTTGAATTATAAGGCGGAGATTAAGAGTTGCTACACATACAAAGGACTTGTTCTACTCATTCATATGATAAGCAAATAAGATATTTGAATTATAAGGCGGAGATTAAGAGTTGCAAGGGAAGAGATAAAAAATTACTCAAACAAGAAAGTAGTTGAAGATAACAATGAGAGAGAGAGAGAGAGAGAGAGAGAGAGACTTGTTCTGCTAATAATTCATGAGTAACAAAAGAGTACTGTCAAGAAATTAAATATACAGGATTCGCGTGAACAACAGCCAAACAATAACAACCTGGATGGCACTGTATCTAACTAACGATCCTTTGACTTTCCGGGTGGCCTTGAGAGTGTATTGTCATGACTAGGGTTATGACAAATACCCCCAACTCCACATGATTCTTGACCTCAAGAATTAACTTAGGAAAGCTCTGTTGCATAAGAGCAGTATCCTCCCATGTAGCTTCAACTGTTGTGGAGTGTGCCCAGTGAACCAAAATTTGATGAACCAACTTCCTGTTCTTCCTGATAATGCGAGAATCGATAACCTGCAATGGGTGAACCTTCAATCTTCCATTAGAATCCAGAGTAGGTAAGGCAACCTGAGGAAGAGATCCAAGTCCCAGTTTTGGCTTAAGTTGAGAAACATGGAAGACTGGATGAATTTTAGAGCCAAGAGGAAGTTGTAGTTTGTATGCCACTGTACCAATCTTAGCAAACCAAAGAACTTTGCTGCCAACTTTAAATTTCTGTGCAACTGTATTGAAGTTTGTCTGTAAGGCTGGAGCCTGAGATAAACCCAATCACCCACCTCAAAACACCTCTCAGTTCTTTTTTTATCTGTCTGTTGTTTAATTATGTGATGGGCTTCTTTCAAAGTGGACTTAAGAACAATACCCATAGCTTTCCTTTGCTATAAGTAATCCTCAGTAGCTGGGTTGGTAGCAGGTTGATGAGCAAAAGGCCAAACTGTGATGGAGAATACCCATACAAAGCTTGGAAATGAGTAAGTTTAATACTTGTGTGGTAATTAGTATTAAACCACCATTCAGCAAGAGCTAACCAGCTGACCCATTTGGTTGGTCTATAACTGGTCATACATCTTAGATAAGACTTCAAACAAGCATTCACCCTTTCAGTATGGCCATCAGACTGTGGGTGATAGGCTGTACTCATATGCAGAGAAGTGCCAACCTTAATGAACAATTCTTGCCAAAAACTGCTTAGGAAAAGGATGTCTCTGTCATAAACTATGGACTTGGTAAAGCCATGTGTTAGAGCACTGCTCGGTCGAACTCACATGCGTTGCTATCTCAAGCATGTTTGTCAATGTTAGTGATCAAAACTATAAGTCTTGATTTCTAGCCTATTTATAGATGTCTCGGACTAGGACATAGATTGTGTAGTTGAGCTTAGCTTTCACGACGTTCATCATTTGAAGACGAAGAACTACTAAGGGGAGCTTGTGGAACTTCATCGACAAAAGGTATGTGGAGACTTAAACTCATCTATCACTTGGAAAGTCTATTTCTACTCTATCTACATAAGTCGTATTACGATATAGTTTTCTATATGCACATTTGAGATTTCGAGCTGAGTTTATCTCGCTTACATATTTCTCAAAATATGTGTTGGCAAGCTTTCGCTTCGACCAAGTTCATCTTATATCATGTGAAAATTTTCGAGTAACATCTTACATGGTTTGTGTGATACAATCATTTGGTGTTGTCTTGGAATATTTCGTAATGACTATTTCAATAACTTGAAAATTGCTTTGATGCTAATAGTGTGTGAAAACGGCTATTGTCATCCTCTAAGAAAGTTTCAATGATTGAAATAAGATTTTAGAACACTTAACCATTATTGGATATGTCATGTTGTGTACTCTTGCACATATGTAATCCATGTCCGGGAACCATAGTATGCGCACCTGTTCGCGTACCTGTTGGTTTGAGAAATCCGGGCAAGTATGCGTACCCGTTTGCGTACTGGTTCATGTCCGAGAATTTCTGCTGGGATTTGAAGTTCGCGTACCCGTTTGCGTACTGGCGTAACCCAATCTTAGTCCGGGTATTTCAAGTATGCGTACCCATTTGCATACTTGAAGGTTAAAGTTCTAAAATCGGCTTTAAACATGAACATAAACATTTATATAATAAGGAATGCAATCTTTGCAAACCGTGGCTATAATGTTCATGATTGATTCGAGTGAATCAAACCGATTTTGCTTCAATTGTGTTCTTGTATAAATCTATGAGAATATATCAACTGAACAACTCTTTAACTAGTTTCATTTGAGTCATTTGAACTAGTTATGGTTAAGATGAATAAGGTTGATATGAGAGTAATCATATGGCTAACCTCGGTTAACTATTTGTGAACCAACATGGTGTACACGTTTGGGTATGGTTACATAAACCCAAATGAGGGTACATTTCATTTGTGTGTAACAAGCTAAGTTCGATCTAACGGTTGAAAGATATTAGCTTGGTTGAATCAGGTTTTTCATTTAACGGTGAATATTGAATGCTTTGTTACCAAGGTAACTTGGATTGCAAACCCTGATTTGAAAACTATATAAAGGAGAACTCTAGCAACTGGGAAACCTAATCCCCACACCTCTTGTGTGTTACTAGTTGCATAACTAGAGCCGATTCTCCTTTAACCTTAGGTTTCTATCGAGACCCTGTGGGTTAACGACTTGAAAGACTTCATTGGGATTGTGAAGCCAGACCCAACTATTTTCTTTGTAGTTGCGTGTTCTGATCTTGCCCGATTCTATCGTATTGAGTACAATTAAAATAATTGACTCGAGATTAATTTCTCCGATAAGAAAGATATAAGTAATCACAAACATCTTCGTCTCATCGTTTGTGATTCCACAATATCTAGTTTCGCCATCATACGATTTAGATTATTGTGAGGTGATTGATAATACTAGGATGTTCTTTGGGAATATAAGTCCGGTTTATCAATTGGTTCATGTTCACCTTGATTTATCAAAACACGAAACAAAAACTCTTGGGTATTTCTGTAGGAGGCAGATTTATTCAATCTATAGACTTTTATGTGTGAGACAAATTTGTTTATCAAGTCTTCGACTTTGGGTCTTAACAACTCTTGGTTGTGGGTGAGATCAACTAAGGGAATCAAGTGCGTAGTATCCTGCTGGGATCAGAGACGTAAGGAACGCAACTATACCTTGAATCAGTGTGAAATTGATTAGGGTTCAACTACATTCCAGTACGAAGTTAATTGGTAGTAGGCTAGAGTCTATAGCGGCTTAATAAAGTGTAGTGTTCAATCTGGACTAGGTCCCGGGGTTTTTCTGCATTTGCGGTTTCCTCGTTAACAAAATTCTGGTGTCTGTGTTATTTTTTTTCCGCATTATATTTTGTTATATAATTGAAATATCACAGGTTGCGTTAAGATTAATCAATTAGAATATCCAACCTTTGGTTGTTGATTTACATTGATTGACACTTGAACATTGGTCTTTGGTACCGTTCAAGTAACTCCTCTTATATTCAATCAGGCTCGCAGATTTCTATTTGTTGATTGCGGATTGAATTAAGAGTTAGAGATATTAAGCTCTTTGATATACTTTATTCTAGATTGAGTCTGACTGTCTAGTTGATTATCTAGAAAGTGCATTGGAGTAAGTCCTCTCAGATTGCCCAACGAATTATTGGGTGTGGTTGTTAGACCCCCGCATTTTCACCATGCATCTTGAAGATGTGATCCATGAACATCTTAGCTACAAAAGAAGTAGAAAAAGGGTGGATAAGAGCTATGAAATGACTGAATTTTGTGAACCTATCAACCACCACTAGTATGACTTATCTGCCTTCAGATTTAGGCAATCTACTGATGAAATCCATGCTAATGTGTTGCCATGCTTGGTCGGGAATTGGCAATGGCTGCAAGAGACCAGCTAGCAAGGTATTGGTTCCCTTGTGTTGTTGACAAATGTCACATTCCTTGAAATAATTCCTTTTTAATGCCCACCCAATAAGAATAAAGCTTAGCCTTTTGGTAACTAACATGAGTGCTAGAATGACCTCCAATAGAAGAAGAGTGAAGTGCAGTCATAACTTGGTGTCTTAAGATACCACCAGAACCAATATAAATTATATTCTTGTATTTAAGAATACTATTTGAATATGAATAAGGTGGTTGAGCTGTAAGACTTACCATCAATTAAAGAAGTGACCAAAGAATCTGCGGCATAACTATGAACAACTTCTTCTAGCCAAATTGGTTGTACATTTGAGATCAGGTGATAACTTTGTTATGTCATTCTAGAAAGAGCATCAACAACCTTGTTCTCAGAGCCTTTCTTATAGACTACTGCATAGTCATAACCCAATAACTAGGAGATCCACTTTTGTTGCATCATAGAGTGAAGTCTTTACTCCATAAAGAATTTGAGACTTTGGCGGTCAGTAAAAATGGTGAAGTGATTGTCCAAAAAATATGGCCTCCATTTGTTTACTGTCATCACAATTCCCAATAGCTCATTCTCATAAGCTGATTTAGCTGAAATCTTGGCCCCAAGCCTTTACTAAAGTAAGCTATTGGCTTTTTCTCTTGCATGAGCACTGCACCTACTCCCACATCACAAGCATCAGTCTCAATGTCAAAGGTCTTGGAGAAATCTGGTAAACTTAAGACCGGGTTAGAAGTAACGACTACTTTGAGTTGATCAAAAGCAGACTGAGCAGTTGAATTCCATCCAAAATAGTTTTTCTTCAATATGTCAGTAAGTGGCTTGCAAATGATATCATAGTTCTGAACAAACTTTCTATGATACCCATTGAGACCCAAGAAGCCCCTTAACTTCTTCAATGAAGTTGGAGGTGGCCATCTAAGCATGCAATCAATCTTTGTGGGATCAACAACCATTCCCTTTCCAGTGATAATGTGTCCTAAGTACTCAATTTGAGGCTGACCAAAAGTACACTTGCTAATTTTGGCAAATAAGGAATGTTGTTGTAGAAGTGCAAGAGCAATCTCCAAGTGTTATAGATGGGAAGCCATGTCATGACTGTAGATTAGGATGTCATCAAAGAAGACCAAGATAAATTTCCTTAAGTATGGTGCAAAAACAACATTCATGAGGGGTTGAAAGGATGCTGGAGCATTAGTTATCCCAAAGGGCATAACCAAAAACTCATAGTGAGCCTGGTGAGTCCTAAAAGAAGTTTTGTGAGGGTAAACCAGAATTTGGTGATATCCAGACCTTAAGTCTATCTTGGAAAACACATTAGATCCCTTTAACTCATCCAAAAACTCCTCTATGAAAGGAATTAGATATTTATATGTGATTGTAATAGCATTGAGCTTCCTATAATCCGCACAAAATCTCCAACTTCCATCTTTTTTCTTGACAAGTAATATTGGTAAAGAAAAAGGAGAATGACTAGGTTGAATAATGCCAGATGATAACATATCCTGCACTAGTCTTTCCACTACTTCCTTTTGTACATAAGGAATTCTGTATGGTCTTTGATTTGGAGGTAATGAAGATGGCTTAAGAGGAATATGGTGGTCATGTGATCTGGTAGGAGGAAGTGACGTGGGTTCTTGAAAAATGGAAGAATAAGAACCAAGTAATTTTTTAATGGGTGCAGGTGTTGGAGTTGGAGGGGGTTCAACAGAGATAGAAAAAAGATAATCTTGTTGAGTCAGGTTGACCTTGTACAAGAATGTTAGTACAATTGGTGGTGAAGGAAACAATGAGCTTTTTAAAATCAAAAATAACCGGGTTGTTCTCTTACATCCAGTCAACACCCAACACCATGTCACAACCACCTAATTTCAACAGTCTCATATCAAACTGAAAGGTATGATCCTGTATCTTCCACTGGAATTCAGGGCATTTAGCATCACTAACCAACTTGTTTCCATCAGCCACGAAAACTTGTAAGGCAGTAGTAGGTAGTATTATGGCACCATACAATTTAGCAGCCTTAGGATCCAAAAATTTATGTGTACTAACACGATCTATAAGTGATGCGTGTCGTAAGTGCAACAAATTATTCAAGATATTTCCCACTAATTAACTGGTAATATAGCGGTAGTAAGAGATCGTTCCCACAGAGAGTTGTGTAATTGATAGGTTATTTAGTTCAACAAAATAAAGTAAAAGACAAAGGGGGTGGTTTTATAGTGAAGTAAAAAGAAACAAATAAGAAAGTAAATATGATTAAGGAATCATTCGCCGCCACTGGTCAGAAACTTAATAAAAGTACTTGTTTATCTCTTGTTAATTTTCTATTATCATCAACCGTAGAATAGCAATAAGCTCTGCTATCCCCGGAATTCATGTTGCCACTGGATACGGAAGCGCTCGACTACCAGATTCTATCCATCTGAGCCACCATGAATAATCTCTCAAGGTGTAACCCATCGAATGCATTATGTTTTGTGAATTAGGTTAATCCTAGCATCAGACTCATAAGCTCGGTCTGCTTACTAGTGTCATCTCTATACACAATTGCTTAACAGAATCCCTCTGTCAGCTTTTGCGATGTACTACACGTATCACCAATCCCAATACTAGTAGAAGAATTACTACCAGATCAATTCAAATGGCCAATTGAATAACCCAGTAGTAATCTTAGACACTAAAATTAATAGAGACAATTGACAAGAAAATTAAACTCAAAATAAATTTGTAAAAAGAATTAAAGTTTCATTAATCAGGACTTTGAAATCATACCTTAATCAGTGAAAATTTAGCTACACATGGATTTACTAAAACCCATAAAAATATATATAAAAGAAGAAAATAACTCGGTTTCCCCCTAAAGGGGTAATCCCTAAAATATAAATTAAGAACATTTCTTCTCTCTTTTATTTTATGTTTCTCTCTCTGAAAAGTTGTTTTTAAAGTTCGGCTAATCAAGGCTATATATAGGCCTCCAAACCCCTATCCCGATCCACAATATTCGTAATAGATAGAGATAAGCAGGTCGGTTGAATTTATCCCAAAATAGGTGTGCCAATTCGGTGTAGTGGAGCGCATCTAGCAACTGTCTACATAATTTCTCATCCATTCGATCCCATGAGATCCAGTTTGAAACTCACGTATCCTCTTCTGTACCGTCCATCTGTCCAGGTTCGATGCTCCCGCTTGTACCAGATTTATCACTCTTGGACGAAACCTGAAATATTTGTACCAACCAGTGTCTTCTCTTCTCAGAATTACTGCAGCCTGGCCCCACCACATGTTTTCTCGCTCCTTCCTTATGCTACACGTGCTCTCTCTATTCTTTCTTTTGATTTGTACGTGAAAGAAGAAGGGCAGCAGCCTTACTAACCTTGTCCATGTTTCTCTCCTTCATTCAGTCTTCGCATCGAGAACATCAACTTCACTGTCATTAATGGCATCAGCCCATCTCTCTATCAGCTCCAGAACTTGACTTCGATCATCTCCATCGTCTCTCTTTGTTTTATCAAAATATCCAGCAGATCGAGCTCCACCTTCTCCTCTATTCTTCATTCACTTTTCTGTTTCGCAGGTGCATCAATGGCAGCTTTACCATCTCCTTCATCATCACTAGCATCCCCTGTTTTCTCCTCCATCTCTGCCAAACAACTCTTGCTGATACATCTTTGATCAACCAACGATCCAAGCCATCAATCCATCTCTGAATCACCGAGAACATTGAACCACATCACCACTCACGTTGTCTCTGTTCCATCGTCATCATCATCGGCATCGACCCAACTCCATCAATATCATTACAACAGTCAACAGCTCGAGCTCCATCAATCCACCAGTTCATCATCTACTGACGATAATGGCAGCAGCCTATTCGTCCCTGTCTTTGCTCGAGATGCTTGACCCATCTTCAATCACTAACAACATATCTTGATCATGATCATCAAGTTCCAATCATGGCAGCAAACCACCGTACGAGATGCTAAACTCCATTTCAAGCACGACCCAAGTCTTCTAACTGCTACTACACCCCATTGAACCGTTCGAATTCGAGAATCACTCTGAACCATCCCCATCTTGATCATCACGATCAACAGCATCACCGGCTGAAGATTTTCCTTCCTGCTAAAGTCGATTGGAGAGAATGACGGCGCCCTATGTAAATAGGCCGGGTGTCTTTAACATCTTTTAAATTTCCTCCTTCCCCTTTGTAAAAGACCAAACTTCCTTTAGCAGTTCCTTTGAACTTGACTGCCCCTTAACAGAATGACTACCCCTTAACGTACAGCGGGGGTGCCAATAGCACTTTCCCGATAAAATGACCATTTTGCCCTTTAATTTTCTAAGTTTTTGTTTTGCTCATAAATTCTTCATACGAACTCAGAATGACTTCATTCTTTCGCCATTGACTTCATCATGTCGTCCTCTACGAAATGATGACTCTAAATCCTCCATTTGAACGAGTTCCACTGGGTCTTTTTCCCTTCTTCACTTGTGACTTCACTTTTGTAGTTATTTCCACTTTTTTTTGGATGATTCATCTAATAAAAGACATAAACTAGAAAACAATCATAATACAAGGTAATATGCAATAAACATAGCTAAAACAAGTACGTAATTGACACTTAAAACATGTAAATAAAGCACCTATCAAATTCCCCCACACTTGGCTTTTGCTAGTCCTCGAGCAAACTACCTAAACTACAACAACTCCTTGTCGTCGAGGAAACGGTTGCACTTAGCATGTGCAACAGGCCTTTAAACCCCTAGGTGTCCCTAGTGAAAGAGTTATAGTCTCATGAGGGTTTACCAGAGATATACCCACAAAACCTACTCTAACTTCAAAGCGTTCCAGCTTCCCAAGCATCCAAAGAGCTATGAGGACATAGAGTTTCTGCATGCTAGTAATAATAAGTTAGAAATACCAAAGAACATATTCTCATTCTTAAATGTTGAGTGAGAAATAACCACACCATAATGAGAGAACACGTGTTTGAGAGCGATCAATAAGCATTTCGCCTCGACTTCTGCCTCACTTAAAAGGATTTTATGATAATTGCACTCAATAAGACGGTTTTTTTTATGGGTCTCACATGTGTGCAGTAGGAATGAAGAGAGAAATCCTACACACGTTGAATGGTGGGAAGGAAACCTTCCGAATTATTTCTTCGTAGATCCTTGAGACCCCACAAGATCGTGGAAATAAAAATTCTTTTCGATGATCTCTAAGAAAGGAAATCAACCACTATTGCGAGGATGAGAGTACTTACCACCTTCACATCGATCGGCACAAATTATTCATTAATGGAGATGACAAAAGCACCACTCTCATGTGTCTATTTAAATTTCTAGCATCCAATAGAAACGTCTTCCTTCAACTCGTCTTCTTCATCTTCTCGGTCTTCGTCTTCGGTCTTCAAAGTCGCACACATGTTGATGATAAACTCTTGAACTTCGTAGATCCTTGACAATTTGTAACTCTTTTCCTCTATTTCCTTGTTGCTTGAAACTTCTTTATATATTTTTCTTCCCTATGGCTTTATCGAACAAATAACAACCTAAATGCAAATCTTTTTGTGTGTTTTTTTTTTTGTGTTTTTTGTTTTTTTTTTTTGATGGATTCAATCTTATATACTTCTCAAAGCTTGTTCGCAAAAGAATAGAGGCAAGTACGTACTTTTCAAGTCCAAAGTTCTTTCGCTCATTCCTTCATCAACAAAGATCAAAGATTACTACAACAACAGATTTTCCTTAAAGATCGCTCTTCAAGCAATATTTAAGGAAAAGAGGCAAGATGTAGGATTCAAATATCGCACAACATATTTTCTTAGCGTGAGAGATTCAATTATTTCCTCAACTCGCGAGATGAGCTTCAGATTCATTATTTTTCATAACTCGAAAGAAAAAGATTGCAACTAGAAAAATAATAACGGAATTAAAATACCATGGCCATGAAAGAAGTACTTTACCACTCTGATCTTCACAACTTGTATTGTCTTTGTATCCTAAACTTCAGTAACTCTCATCTTTTGATTTTCTTCACTCTTGTAAATAAGTCTTCAACTTGGATATAAAATTCCGCTCTTTACTTGTAAGTCTTCAACATATATGTAAAAATCTGCTCACCGTTTGTTGTTTTACTTGGATATGAAATATTCTCTTTCTTGTATTGTTGCTTTTAAACCTTAAACGTCTTCAACTTTCCTTGTAGATTTTGATGTCGCTCCACTTGTTGATGGTGATGGTGTTTCTATGGACCTGTTATTGGCGAGAGAGAGAATGGTGCTACTGCAAATCAAACTACAAGAAGGTGGTTTTCATCTATAGACGTCACCCTCATGATTGACAAAATTAGCAATCAAGAGATCAAAAATAGTGCTTCTATTGGTGGGAGGTTGGGTAGCTCACCATTCTACCCGGAATTAACGTACGTTGACACACACTCAAAAGAAAGCTCTTTAGTCATATACAAAGTAATCTGGTCTGGTGCCTCAGTTGATATGAAAATAGGTAGTCTCCACTAATGATTGATCAGCAACTCTAATAATGCATTTCCCTCTGCACCTCATTTGCATCACCGGCATGGTTAAATCCATTATTTAACACTCTAACAAGCAAGAAATCCGAACGTAGTTCTCTAACACTTCCAAGTTCAGTTATGTCGGTCAGAATTCTCTATGTAAACATACCTAGAAGTATGCGAGTGACTCTAAAATCTCTACAAGTTGGAGGTTTTTTATGCAAAAATTTTCAAAAATTTGAAAAATCGACTCAAAAAGGCTAAAAACTCTATATGCAATATATCAAAACACTCCCCCACACTTAAACTCTACATTGTCCTCAATGTAATTGACTCGTCCGAAGTAAATTCAAGGTGGGAAATCCTAATATGATATGCAAAAGAAGAAAACTAAAAAACAAAAGGATTGAAAATACAAAACCTATGGGTTGCCTCCCATTTAGCGCTTGGTTTAAAGTCGTCAGCGCGACTTTCTTGTTATCGTCCGTAAACCAACAATCTAAAAATCTGGTAGTCTGCCCAGAAAATAATCTGCAATTCTTGTAACAACTTCACACAATGATTAGCATAGCATATGAATACTGAAATTGTTATAGCTTGAAAGCTTCCCCCACGCTTAGTCCTTTTTACACTCGAAAGTGGATAGAGAACATAAAATATGGGAACTTCTATAGGTTCCTCAGCTTGGTGAACCTGCACAATGCTAGAATCAAACACATCAAGTGGTGGATACGTAGAAGCAAAATAATCCGTAAGAATTTTAGAAGCACAAATACTCAATCCTAAGTAATGTGGATCAAAATATTTAGAAATATGCAAAGGATTAGACAAACCTTCCACAATCTCTTGTATTACGGGATCCTTATCATTCTTAAAGAATTGCAATGAATTATTTACCTCGTTTGTATCGTGGTCCTCTATCAAACTATTTAACCATTCTTCGTCAGTTTCCGCTTCAATCAAAATCTCAGCATCATTATAATCCTTGGCTAGCTCAATTAGGTCTTCCACAACTTCAACCAATTTGGTTTCATTTTCAATCTCAATCTCTTCAAAAATCTCGTCATCGGAATCAGAATCATCTCCTATAAAGTATAATTCATTGGTGCAAATCCTATAATCCTCGTTTGAGTACGTTACACCATTGATAACAACGGTTATGTCATATTCGTTCTCCTCCTTTTGAATAGGCGAGTGATCGTTATTATGATCCGAAGTTGGAATAACTTTACAATTGTTATACTGACTTTCTAAAGGTTGCTCATCTTCATAATCATTACCAATCAAGTATTCATCACTATCCACGGGGATGTCAGAATAGTTTTGGTTTTGAGACCAAAGTTATACTTTATTCCTCTCTTCTTTAATTTGATCAAGGTCTCTTCTTAAGTTTTGGACACTTTCTTGAAGTTCTTGGAGTGATGTATCAACACTCTGCGGATATTGGTCCAATACTTGTTGATGCTGCTCCATCGTTTGGATCAGTTGGTCAATACGTTCTTCAAAACCTGCACTTTCACTCACCACAAGATTGCCAGACCAAGTCTCCTCCTTTTGAATATGTGAACGATCATAAAAACGATCAGGAGTTTGGTTATATATATTGTAGTAAGATCCGGTTGATGTATTGTTCTCCATGCTTGGTTTTTCATTCAGGGGTTCCGGCGTGGATAAACTAGCCTTTAACTGAAGAATAAACCAATCAAGCTTCTGCTCATCATTAGAAGATAAACGATTAGAAGAATAACTATCCCCCCATCCTTGTGATTTTTCACTTACATGCCCGTCATAAGGTTGTTGACATGTCTGAGAATATCCATAAGGTTCCGTAGGATATTGACCATAGCCAAAAGATTGGTTCTCATTATACCCATAGGATGGTTGGTAGTTGTCATACGAATGAAATTGAAAACCAAATTGATTACCGCTATTATATGTTGATTGGTCTTGTGCTCCGTACATGTTATTTCCATAAGGAAACATGACGACTCACAAGAGCAAATGAGAAAATAAAACAAAAATCTAAGAAAAATAAAAACAAGCTAAACAAATAACAAATCAATTAGCAACCGCTCCACGGCAACAACGTCAAAATTTGATGCGTGTCGTAAGTGCAACAAATTATTCAAGATATTTCCCACTAATTAACTAGTAATATAGCGGTAGTAAGAGATCGTTCCCACAGAGAACTGTGTAATTGATAGGTTATTTAGTTCAACAAAATAAAGTAAAAGACAAAGGGGGTGGTTTTATAGTGAAGTAAAAAGAAACAAATAAGAAAGTAAATATGATTAAGGAATCATTCGCCGCCACTAATCAGAAACTTAATAAAAGTACTTGTTTATCTCTTGTTAATTTTCTATTATCACCAACCGTAGAATATCAATAAGCTCTGCTATCCTCGGAATTCCTGTTGCCACTGGATACGGAAGCGCTCGACTACCAAATTCTATCCATCTGATCCACCATGAATAAGCTCTCAAGGTGTAACCCATCGAATGCATTACGTTTTGTGAATTAGGTTGATCTTAGCATCAGACGCATAAGCTCGGTCTGCTTACTAGTGTCATCTCGATACACAATTGCTTAACAGAATCCCTCTGTCAGCTTTTGCGATGTACTACTTGTGTATGGAATTGAGTGACTATTACACGTATCACCAATCCCAATACTAGTAGAAGAATTACTACCAGATCAATTCAAATGGCCAATTGAATAACCCAATAGTAATCTTAGACACTAAAATTAATAGAGACAATTGACAAGAAAATTAAACTCAAAATAAATTTGTAAAAAGAATTAAAGTTTCATTAATCAGGACTTTGAAATCATACCTTAATCAGTGAAAATTTAGCTACACATGGATTTACTAAAACCCATAAAAATATATATAAAAGAAGAAAATAACTCGGTTTCCCCCTAAAGGGGTAAACCCTAAAATATAAATTAAGAACCTTTCTTCTCTCTTTTATTTTCTGTTTCTCTCTATGAAAAGTTGTTTTTAAAGTTCGGCTAATTAAGGCTATATATAGGCCTCCAAACCCCTATCCCGATCCACAATATTCGTAATAGATAGAGATAAGCAGGTCGGTTGAATTTATCCCAAAATAGGTGTGCCAATTCGATGTAGTGGAGCGCATCTAGCCACTGTCTACATAATTTCTCATCCATTCGATCCCATGAGATCCAGTTTGAAACTCACGTATCCTCTTCTGTACCGTCCATCTGTCCAGGTTCGATGTTCCCGCTTGTACCAGATTTATCACTCTTGGAGAAAACCTGAAATATTTGTACCAACCCGTGTCTTCTCTTCTCAGAATTACTGCAGCCTGGCCCCACCACACGTTTTCTCGCTCCTTCCTTATGCTACACGTGCTCGCTCTATTCTTTCTTCTGATTTGTACGTGAAAGAAGAAGGGCAGCAGCCTTACTAACCTTGTCCATGTTTCTCTCCTTCATTCAGTCTTCACACCGAGAACATCAACTTCACTTCCATTAATGGCATCAACCCATCTCTCTATCAGCTCCAGAACTTGACTTCGATCATCTCCATCGTCTCTCTTTGTTTTATCAAAATATCCAGCAGATCGAGCTCCACCTTCTCCTCTGTTCTTCATTCACTTTTCTGTTTCACATCTGCATCAATGGCAGCTTTACCATCTCCTTCATCATCACCAGCATCCCCTGTTTTCTCCTCCATCTCTGCCAAACAACTCTCGCTGATACATCTTTGATCAACCAACGATCCAAGCCATCAATCCATCTCTGAATCACCGAGAACATTGAACCACGGCACCACTCACGTTGTCTCTGTTCCATCGTCATCATCATCGGCATCGACCCAACTCCATCAATATCATTACAACAATCAACAACTCGAGCTCCATCAATCCACCAGTTCATCATCTACTGACGATAATGGCAGTAACCTATTCGTCCCTGTCTTTGCTCGAGATGCTTGACCCATCTTCAATCACTAACAACATATCTTGATCATGATCATCAAGTTCCAATCATGGCAGCAAACCACCGTCCGAGATGCTAAACTCTATTTCAAGCACGACCCAAGTCTTCTAACTGCTACTACACCCCATTGAACCGTTCGAATTCGAGAATCACTCTAAACCATCCCCATCTTGATCATCACGATCAAAAGCATCACCGGTCGGTGATTTTCCTTCCTGCTAAAGTCGATTGGAGAGAATGACGGCGCCTTGTGTAAATAGGCTGGGTGTCTTTAACATCTTTTAAATTTCCTCCTTCCCCTTTGTAAAAGACCAAACTTCCTTTAGCAGTTACTTTGAACTTGACTGCCCCTTAATAGAATGACTACCCCTTAACGTACAGCGGGGGTGCCAATAGCACTTGCCCGATAAAATGACCATTTTGCCCTTTAATCTTCTAAGTTCTTGTTTTGCTCATAACTTCTTCATACGAACTCAGAATGACTTCGTTCTTTCGCCATTGACTTCATCATGTCGTCCTCTACAAAATGATGACTCTAAATCCTCCATTTGAACGAGTTCCACCGGGTCTTTTGCCCTTCTTCACTTGTGACTTCACTTTTGTAGTTATTTCCACTTTTTTTGGATGATTCATCTAATAAAAGACATAAACTAGAAAACAATCATAATACAAGGTAATATGCAATAAACATAGCTAAAAAAAAGTACGGAATTGACACTTAAAACATGTAAATAAAGCACTTATTAATAAGTATAATCAACCTTTGTTTCTTAACTGAACCAAGAATTTTAATGGTTGGATGAGAATCATTACCAGAGATGGCATGTACTGAGTCTTCTACCTCATCTTCTGTTTCATGGTCCAATTGTAAGTCTTGAAAAAGCGGGGGTCTAACAACCACACCCAATATTTCGCTTAGTAATCTGTATGGACTAACACCAATATACTTTCAAGAGAGTCAACTAGGCAATCAGACTCAATCTTAAGGAAAGTATATCAAAGAGTTATATCTCTATTTTTCAATTCAATCTGCAATCAAACAAATAGGAATTTGCTAGCCCGATTGAATATAAGAAATAACTTGGACGGTATCAAAAACTAATATCCAAGTGTCAATCAATTTAATCAACAACCAAAGGTTGGATTCACAATTGATTCAACTTACGCACGACCTATGATATTTCAATTATATAGAAAATATAATGCGGAATAGAAATAACACAGACACCAGAAGTTTTGTTAACGAGGAAACCGCAAATGCAAAAAAAAAAAAACCCGGGGCCTAGTCCAGATTTGAACACCACGTTGTATTAAGCTTCTATAGACACTAACCTACTCCAAGTTAACTTCGGACTGGAATGTAGTTGAGCCCTAACCAATCTCACACTGATCAAGGTACGGTCGCGTTCCATACGCCTCTAGAACCACGCCGAATTTTGCGCACTTGATTCCCTTATATGATCTCACCCACAACTAAGAGTTGCTACGACCCAAAGTCGAAGACTTGATAAACCAATCTGTCTCACACTGGAAAGTCTATTGAATAGATAAATCTGTCTCCCACAGATATACATATGAGTTTTGTTCCGTATTTTGATAAATCAAGGTGAACATGAACCAATTGATATACCAGACTTATATTCCCGAAGAACAGCCTAGAAATATCATTCACCTCATAATAATCTTAATCGTATGGTAGCGAAACAAGATATTGTGGAATCACAAACGATGAGACGAAGATGTTTGTGACTACTTTTTATCTTGCCTATCGGTGATTAAATCTCGAGCAAATCTTAGAAAAGATAGTACTCAATTACGATAGAAAACAACAAGATCAGAACACGCAACTACAGAGAAAGTAGTTGGGTCTGGCTTCATAATCCCAATGAAGTATTCAAGTCGTTAATCTACACGCTTTTATCTTGCCTATCGGTGATTAAATCTCGAGCAAATCTTAGAAAAGATAGTACTCAATTACGATAGAAAACATCAAGATCAGAACATGCAACTACAGAAAAAATGATTGGGTCTGGCTTCACAATCCCAATGAATTCTTCAAGTCGTTAACCTACACGCTTTTAGAAAAACCTAAGGTTAAAGGAGAATCGACTCTAGTCGCAACTAGTATAACATATGAGGTGTGGGGATTAGGTTTCCCAGTTGCTAGAGTTCTCCCTTATATAGTCTTCGAATCAGGGTTTGCAATCAATGTTACCTTGGTAACAAAGCATTCAATATTCACCGTTAGATGAAAACCTGATTAGACTCAAGCTAATATCTTTCAACCGTTAGATCGAACTTAGCTTGTTACACACAAATGAAAAGTGGCTTCATTTAAATATGAGTAACCATACCTAAACGTGTACACCTTTGTTGGCTCAACTATAGTTAACCGAAGTTAGCCATATGAACATTTTTTTATCAACCTTGTTCATTTAAACCATAACTAGTTCAACTGACTCAAATGAAACTAGTCCTAGAGTTGTTCATTTGTTTGTATTCTCATAGAAGTATACAAGACACAATTGAAGCAAAATCGATTTTGATTCACTCGAATCAATTCAAAAACATTATAGCCACGGTTTGCAAAAGATTGCATTCCTTATTATATAAATGTATTAGTTCATGAACAAACCGATTTTAGAACATAACCCACTCAAGTATGCAAACGTGTACGCATACCTAAGTAGCCGGACTTGGACTGTGTTCGCCAGTATGCAAACGTGTACGCATACTATCGTACACTTCCAAGTTTCAGTTGAATCCAGTACACGTATATGTACGCATACTATAGTACCCAGACTTCAACTGACTTCGCCAGTACGCGTACATGTACGCATACACTAGCTTGCGGACTTTACCTGACCTCTCCAGTACGCATATGGGTATGCATACTGCATTCCGGTCTTGGATCAACACATATGCAAGTACGCATACTGTGCTTAAATCCAATTATGGTTAAGTGTTCTAAACTCCCATTTCAATCATTGAAACATTCTTAGAAGACGACAATAGCTATCTCACACAAAATTATCCTCAAAGCAATTTTCAAGTGATCGAATGATCAATACGAAACATTCCGAGTTGAAAAATTGAACCCATTAGACTACTTAAATAAATTTTGAATCTGATCGTTTTTTTTTTATACATTTCTTATGTTAGTTATATAGACTATAGAGTATCACACCAACTTGGTAGCAATTTCAATTTGTAACTGACCCCTATTCAGCTCAAGTGATAATCATTCAATAAAAATTGATTATCCATAAGTTCTACATGCTAGAATATTTTTAGTTTGTATTGTGACTGTATGTTAGTTGATGAATTTCAATTTTTTTCAGAAGATTATATTGATTGCATCTCTCAAATCTATCTCCTTATCGAACTTTAGTCCACCAATGTTAGTTGAATGGTGTCCTTTAGTTTTTCCACTTTACAGTTCACATAAAATGTCGGTTCTCATTTTTTTTAACAACGTATTAAGTTTTTTTTTTTGGCAAATATGGTTAAGTTGTAAGCTCTGGCTTTTAAATTCTCCATGCATGTTTTTAGTTTTATTTTTCATCATTGGTTTTGAATGTTTGTTCCTTGGTTTCTGTTATATATACTCATATTTAACAATATCCTCAAAGTATTATATGTAACCTTCCAAAGTGTTTGAAGTGCAAAACGAGTATCGTAGAAAAATTTGGCGACAATTTGGTCTTTAGCATTCCAAGCTCACCTTGGTCTTCAGTTCTATGTGAAGGAATGATAAATAAGCTATTAACCTTGGATTGTAGATACATTCTTCAATTTGGTTGTCGTTTTCTAGCGCATGACCTGACTGCCTTCTTAACTAGGTTGAGAGTTTTAGGAAGAAAAAAAGTTTCAACCAAGCAATCATTGTGTTGCCGAATAGATTAAATGGTTTACTATAGAGTACCACCAAATTTCGGTTTATTTCAGACATATTACTATTTCAAGGAAAATAATTGTAACATTATTTTTTATGGAATTGTCAAAATTATGAATAATTCTTTTATTGACACACAAAATTATTCACTCTCTCGGTTGTTACAAAACAAAATGCTCTTTATGTGGAAATATTTCATGCCTTGCCAGTTTATGGCTGGGTCCATTAACTATCAGCAGGTAGGATCTGCAGTTGAAAAAACACCAATGCAGAAGCCGCCCAACTATTTAAATCTCTAATAGAAACATGCTTCCTTCTGAATAATTATTTGATTTCTTATTGCAACCATCTTAGAATTTTTTTGTATCACACTAACTAGGTTTTTCCTTATTTTGTTTTCTCTCAAAAACATTGGTGTCTAATTATTCAAGAAAGCCGAATCCTTCAGCTATTGCCACAATAATGGGTTACGACATCTACTATAGTTGAGTGCTTTTGTTGCAAGTTCAATGAGCAACAAATACATTATATTTTAAAGTTTAATTTTTGTACAAGATTGCAGATTAATCTTATTGCTCCATGGTTCATGTTGGAGACTTATTGTCAGTGCTGAAATCAAATTAGTATATCGTATGTTAGTTAAATTAGCTTAGATTTGCTCGGATGTTCTTATGTCTTTTATGTAAAAAAAATGTAGAAATTGAAGGTAAAAAGGTTTCCAAGCATCATGTATTCTTAGATATACATTTGCCATCCAATCTTTGTTACCCATGTTAATGCATGAATTACCGCAGTAGTTTTTCTATTCGGGCATGATGTTAATAGAGCCACCTCCACTCGGAGAACTATTGGGTATGGGAAATGTTAGGTTGTTGATGTCAAACAGTCCCATGTCAAAGAGCACTTCAAATTATGGGACACACTAGTGGAAAATGGAAGTTAAACAACTGCCAAAACAAGAGGTAATATCTTTAAAAACGACTGTGTTCCTCAGTTGGAATCTGGAAGTGGTTTTTTCCAAAACGACTGTTTCTGGCAAACGTTGAATTCTTTAAAAAAACCACTTTCTTCGACAGTCTATCGACAGATACTGATGGACATAGTGGTTCTACTAGTGATATTTTATTAAAAAAAATAATATTGATTCAGCTGAATCCAAAGCTGATTCAACTGAATTACTAAAAGCTGATCGCAATTAAACAAATAATGATTTCAAAACTGGATCTAACAAAATTAAATTGATAATGACTTTAAAAATCAATTGTATTAAAAAGTGTATTCAGTTTACAATTTCAACTTTCTAAAATACTGCAAGTTCCAAGTCTGAAAAAGTTGGAGACTCAAGTTGGAAAACCTTGACCAATATCCTATTACAAGCTTAACAAGCCATAAAATTTCAACTCCAAGTTTAAGGTAGGACTTCACCATCTATGCCTTCATTTTCTGACAATCTAGCTCAAATCAGGTCCATTGCTCCAGCCCTAAGCTGTAAAAAAAAACCAACCAAGACTACATCAGTTAACAGCAAAAAAAGAAGAAATGAGGAAAGCACCAGAACCACTTAAACACATACAAGTATCCACTCAAATTGAAATTTAAAGAAAACATACGATTGCAGCTAATTTTCATATGTAAAATATCCCGTCCATAACTCATGAAGAAATTGAGATCCTGAATTCCTGATCAAAAGCACACATAGTAAATTGGTAGAAGTCTTAGGAGAAAAAATTCACAAACTTCACCAATTGAGATCCTTACCGAGCAGACTTGCTAGTTGACACTCGTAGGGAGGTCCATAGCTGCATCCATTCCCATTTATATGATCAAACTTTAATTCCACCTGCTCCCTTTTGGAATTTCTACCACCCGAAATTATTAGGAAGGCTATCAGTACAAATTCATTTAGCCTAAACTCTGTTCATTTTAAAATAAGCAGTTCCAGCAGCTTACGAAATGGATTCAACTAAGTCATTGACTTAGAACTTAAGAGAATTCCTAAACACTCTTTTACATTCAAGCAGTTTAATACTTAAGAGAATTCTTAAGTTTTAGAAACTTAAATAGCATATAAGTAAACTAACAAATGCATAACTCATAACAGTCTTTGCTATTCTTGTGTCCTGTTTTGTCTCTCAAATATGCAACACTTATAAGGTCCAGAGTCTGGATTACGGCTATGAGTTATGCACCTGAACAAGGTCCTGGTTGTGAGCACCTTCTACAAGGCAAGCGTCCAATTTTACTTTCTACTACAAGCTATCAAATGAAAAGCTACCACTAAAGACCCATCATCAAGATTACACGATGCAAATGCCAGAGGTACAGCATGTGAAAGGTATTGTTCAGTTTTATGAATAATATTTCAATAGCCTTCAACATGGAGGAATGAAACTAATAAAGCATCAAGACAATGACAAAAATAAGACAGTAAATGGATGTGTTACTGACCGTATCAATGCCGGCATTAGTTCCGACTTCAATGAGATAGCTGCAATCACATAGACGTAACTGATGATAAGATAATAAGAACGATGAATTAAAAATGCAACATTCAGGTAATGAAAAAAATTGATGTATAGACCATCCATTAAACTCAACAAAATAACTGATATATCTCTATGTGAGTTAGTTAACAATCGCAGCATCCGATTTCTAAATACGTTAGCAGTGGGATACAGTAAAACAAGACATAAGAGGCTACCTCGATTTGGCTATCATCTCCTTATTACTTCAGCTGGATCCTCATCAACCTCAACCTGAGATCAAAAAAGGTAGAAGTAGGATAACGAATAAGAGCGAAAAGAACCAAGAAGCCCCACTTGTTCATGATAAAACATTATAACTATATGCGAACAGAACAAACACGGGAAACCAAACCTCTTTTGTATCTCTTTTCTTTCCAGGTATATATAGGGAACGATACGAACTGCGAGTAGTTCTTCATAAGTTTCTGGACCCCTTCTGGATGCGCAAAAACTGTCATCACGCTGATCACAGGAAAAGGTAAAAGAAACAAACAATAAATATCATTATATCACCTTCCAGGAGTGGAAGAAGTAACTTTCATAACAGACCTTGAGATATAATGTTAAACGACTTCCTCTCGGGTTATATAGGAGCTGGCATTAGCCACTCCCTCCCAACATATTGCATTTCAGAATGGGCCTAAGGACATAGAGCTGACCTCATCATTAACCAACTTCATACCTTCGCTAATAAAGTATCCCATACGAAGCAATCCCCATTGGAATATCAACAAACAAGAGCCTGTCGGATGATGAGAACGCAGTATAAGTCACAGTAGGAACATCACTACCTCCAGGTTGTTGATAAACTTGGAGCTGGTGGCAGGTCCTCATGTCAAACACCCTGCATGTACCAAGGAAAACCATCATAACCAACCAATATGCTTTAACGACAACGCAGAGAAGTTTGTAAGACAAAGTTGTTGAGTTTGTAAGAAGTTTGTAAGACAAAGTTTAACACACCTGAAATCTGATGTGTTAACAAAGTGCAGTTTTCCACTCCAGCTATATTAAAATAGTGAATCAAGACCCAAGCAAAATAATATTCATGAACAAAAATGCGCAGGACGAACAAAAAGTGCAACCCATGGAGGTAAACAATCACTTCCCATAAATTAAGCATTGCAACAAATCCTCACCTGGATGTAAAATTTGCTCAATCTATCATCATTCATTAAACCCTCACCTCCTCAGATTGTAAATCTTTTGCTTCCTATAAATTAAACACGGAAACAAATAGAATCCAAATCAAAAACTTAAAAGCAAGTAATGTAAAATCTGTTCAATATATCATCATTCATCAAATCCCCACTTGCTCAGACTGTAAAACTTTGTTAAATACACCTTTAATTTTTTTGTTGCTTCATGCAAATACCACATCAAATTCAACTAAAGTTGATGGGTCTGCGAAATTCCTTTCCTCTGGCATTCGATCCTACACATCGCATAATACAATAAAAATCAAACATTAAAACCTTGATGCTTATGTGATACAAACACCCTTACATAGGAAACACATTTCAAATTAAATCACAGATATACAACATAATTTATCAACAATTACCTTGCTAGAAAAGCTCACAATTCGTTACAGTGAGATTGAGATTCTCATTGCTCTCGAAGACTATGAGCAAGTTGCAGAGACTTACTAGGATATTCGCACCATAACTTATGTAAACATATATAACAAACCCAAGCGTTGCTATCTCAAGTCATCTAAACAACAATTATAGAAAAAGGCTAACCCTTTGCACTATTGATCCTCACAAGTCATCTAAACAACCCCACAATCTGTAGATTGTCTCAAGGCTGTAGTAAGCAGTATACCTTACATAAAAATTAAGAAAACCCATTACTTAAAAACCTAAACCCACCACAATACGAACAATAACATGAGAACATGAAAACTAAAGAAACCCAAATCCATATATTTGAACCTAAATAAACAAAAAAAGCTGCAATTAAAGAAGCCCTAATTTGAGAAATTGAAATCAGAGGACCCAAAATAAGCAAAAACAGTATAAATTGAACAATCCCTAATTTGAGAAATTGAAATCATAGGATGATGTTTGTATGTATACCTTAGTTTCTCATGAAGTTGTTGAAGTTGTTCTTCAAAAACCCATTTCACCACCAGCCAAACTGAAACAACATCCACTCATCATCATCATCATAGAACCTAAAACCCAAAATTAGAAATTAAATAAAACCCATATGAAGAGAACCCTAGATTTACCAATCAAACTAAACTCATCGTCTTATCATCTAAAACTAACCTCACGAAATAGAAAAAAATCCACCAAGCAATATTCTTGGCATGGAGAGAACCCTAGATTTCTTCATACAGATTCAGTTTGAGAGAAATTTCACAAATTAAAGGTTCAAGAGTTTCATTTAAGATGGATATCTTTGAAGAAGAAGCAAAACCTAAACTTGGAGATGGTGATGGAGATGGTGGTAGATCGGTTGAGGTGAGTGAGTTGAGAAGACGATGAGGGAGGCGGCTTTAGAATTAGGATTTTAGGGTAAAGCTATTTTGGATTCATATATGCTGCTATAGACGGCTAAGATCTCCTTAGATCAATGGCTCACAGGAATCAGATCATATGACCAATAATTGAGTTTTACAAAAACTAAAGACTCTCACAGTGGTTTCTCAAAAACTCTTTTTTACAAAAATACCCCTCAGAAAAACCACTGTTTTAGAGACAAGTTTTATATTTTTGCTTTTTTTACCAATAAAACCACTGGGGATCACGATACTTATAATTAGTTCAGTTGTGGAGAGTCGTATTCTTAAATCCCTGAAAGTGGTTAAAATCTCATTTTCCACTAGTGACACTTTGTACATAAGGTTAGGCATATACGAACGTTGGTTCAAGTTGGCAGGCGCATCGCGCTTGCGGTTTCACTAGTCTAAATAAAGAGAAGAAAGGTTTACCATCTGTTCATCGTCCATACGGTGGATCTGGAAAAAAATTCTACAGTTCCTGATCCAGGATCTTGGCTTCTGGCCATCAAATCTAGGAAAATCCACTTTGGTTTAGGTTGATAGGAATTGCCATCACCAATACTTGCTACAGTATGATGTGTATGACTACCTTCACCTGGAAAGTTAGATCTCTGATGCCGGTCTTGAATATTACTAGAAAACCCTGGTGGAGTCCCAAAAACACCACTAGAGAATATTGGTGGAATATCTCTTTGAACATAAGTTCTAGTGTTATTATCTAAGATCTGAGAAAAAACTTCACTCATGACTCTCACAAACTCATCTGAAGGTTTTTTACGATTCTCTATAACTATGAGGAGGAGAGCATCATGTTTCTGAAGAAGAGTATCATGTTTCTAAGAAAGCCTTTCTTGATTTTGAGCATACTCTTGTTGTTTTTGAGTGAGCTCATCAATCTTCTTAGTAAGTTCATCAATAACTGCTCTGTTAGCCATTGAAACTTGAGGATTTTATTGTTCTGGTACCAATTTCTAGTGGTCCACACATACAAAGGACTTGTTCTACTCATTCGGATGATAAGCAAAGAAGAGATTCGAATTATAAGGTGGAGAATAAGAGTTGCATGGGAAGAAATAAGAGTTACTCAACGAAGAAAATAGTTGAAGATAACAATGAGAGAGAGAGACTTGTTATGCTAATGATTCATGAGTAACAAAAGAGTATTGGCAAGAAATTAAATACACAAGATTCACGTGAACAACTAGGAGGGCAACTGGTATCTAACTAACGGCATCTTGGGTGTCCTTGAGAGTGTATTGTCATGACTAGAGTTATGACAGTTGCTTTCAAAAAAATGATACGGTCATCAACATATAAGGAATGGGAAATTACTGAAGCACCCTTAAAAATAGATATCCCAGTGATATCCTTATCCTTGATACCCAAACTTATCATTCTAGAGAGCGCCTCAAGATAGAAGATGAAGAAAAAGGAGGCGGGGATCTCCTTGCATCAAACCATTTAAAGGTCTAAATCTCTTGCTTGGAGCATCATTGATCAAAACCTGGAAAGAAACAATGTCAATACATTTCCGAATCCATTAGACAAAAGTATTTTCAAAACCAAGACAATTTAAAATCTTAATAAGAAAGTGCCAATTGATTCTATCATAGGCTTTATCAAAATATAGCTTCAAAGCCATCCAACCCTTCTCTTATTTGTTATCAAAATCTAGCTTCAAAATCTAGCTTAAAAAATTGTATTATCTCATTGCATATCACAGCATAATCAAAAATCGACCTACCGTACTCAAAAGCATGCCAATTAAGTGAAATTATCTTGTCCATTAGTGGTATCAGTCTATTAACAATTATCTTTGTGATGATTTCCATTGAAAAATTACACAAGCTGATAGATATATATTCTCTAATAGTGTTGCATCAAGCTTTCATAGGAATCAGGGCAATAGAAGTCTTATGGAGTCTAAGATCTAGATGCCTTGTTTGAAAAGAAAAAATCCCTCACTAGTTGGATGACACTAGGGATAACATGTTCCTGATTCTTAGAGAAGAAAAATCCATGCAACTCATCTGGTTCAGGAGCGTTATCAGAACCTAGTTGTTTCATAGCCATTTTTATCTCTTTAATAGTCACGAAACTGATTAAACTAGCATTTTCATTAGCAGAAATGATAACAAGAAACAACTTTTCTATACATTCATCATCACATTCATTCATGATAGAAGATAAAAAACCAGAAAATTGATCAACAACATACTTTTCGATTTCATTCACATTGTCTAACCATCTATCATTATTTTCCTTTATTCTAACTAACATATTCCTATTTCTCCTAACCATAGTAGAAGAATGAAAAATTTTGGTGTTGGATTCCTTCAGGTAACCAACTAACTCTAGATTTTTTTCTTCCAAAAGATTTCCTCCATCCCGAGAAAATTTAAATAGACACACAAACAGTCAGTCATATATGCCTTGTTAAAATCCGATGGATTCCAATCAAAGTTATATTAGGCCTGATTTAGATCCTGCAAAGCTTTATCAATGTTAGCATTAAGATTACGTACCAAAGAGAGTTTTGTTCCATTTCTTTGAATCCTTTTGAAGTTTATCAACAACATGAAAATAGTTTTGATGAATGCCTGTAGACAAACTAGAGTTCCAAGCATTTTTAACTACTTCATTTAGGGGTGAGCAAAAAGTCCGGAACCGCGGATTTCATCCGTATCCGTCCGCAAAATTGCGGGTGAAACCCAATCCGCAAGATCTATGGTCCGGACACGGGTGAGATTTTCAAATCCGCACTTTTAGCGGTTTAGTTGCGGGTGGGATTTGAAATCCACGAATTCATCCGCACCGTAGGGCAATAAGGAAAAATAATAGAAGTATTATATCCTAAGCATAATTGTTCTCTTGTTAACGCCTCAACTGATGATTTGCATCCTAAAGATTTGGTTGGTTGTAGCGATCAAGGGGAAAAGTTAATTGATGCCACCTCTAGTAAACCCCAACCGATCAAATCCAAAGATCCGCAGGCAATGCATCAGTGAAGGAAACGTTAAGAGTTAAACAACTGATGAAGCAAAACAGGAAGTGCAGTACATGCAAGAAAAGACGGCATTATACAAGTACATGTCCAAAGGTAAAGTTCTGAGCATATACTTGGTATGTCAATACTTAAATTTATGCATCAGAACCCACTCCTCTGTCTTAGTTTTTTTATGTTTTTTTCTTTGACCAAAACCGTGGTTAATCCGCAACCGGTCCGTATCACCCACTGATTCGCGGATGTCAAATCCGCGGGTGATTGGGCCGGACACGGTTGGATTTTCCAAATCCGTAACTTTGACGGTTTGGACGCGGGTAACCCCTAATCCGCATCCGTCCGTCCGTTGCACACCCCTTCATTAAACTTAGAGTCCTGTGTCCAAATAGCCTCAAGCCTATAAGGCCTGGGTTTGAAAAATCTTTTCGGTTCCAAGTCGATTAGTAAAGCCCTATGATTAGAATCATAATATGAAAGATGAATTACCTTAGCATTTGGGAAGCGGCTACACCACTGAGGGTTTACCAAGACTCTGTCTAGCCTTTCCTTGATATTAGCCAGCCCGGTTCTCTTGTTGTTCCAAGTTCATTTTGGTCAATGATCCCCCAAGTCAATAAGCCCACACTGATTCATCACATGCTTCAGCTCCTCTTACCTTGTTATCTGTAGGAGTTCTGCTATCAGCCTTCTCATTCACATTGGCAATAGTGTTCAAATCTCCCATAACCATCCAGTCAGCATTTTGAATTTCTACAATCCCATTCATTTCTTCCCAGAATCTCTTTCTATTCACCTTATTAGTACTTGCATAAATTGAACACAAAATCGTTACCATCTACAGATTTTAATTTTGACCGTTAATATAACGTTGATTTCAAAGTGGTAGATGGTGTTGTTATAATCTCGAATTAATCTCATTTTTATAAGATTATCCAAGAAAAACGTATAATCAAAGCATAGGCCTCAAATCCATTGTCGTTTGGACTCTAAAGAAAAATCAGATCAAATCTAATGTCATATAAGAGTGTCCATACATCCTCCCTCTTAATAAAAACACGGACTATAATTAAGAGAACCCTCCTTTAGAACAACTGTCAGTTATGCTATCGATGGAGAAACCAGTAGGAAAGCCATCGAGAATTCCTATGATATACATTCAGCAAGAAGTTCTCGAGTTGTTGCCTATCTTCTATCCAGATCCCACTACTATCTTTTAGTCAGAATTTGGTTGGAGTGATAGAAGGAAAAGCAACTCTATAAACAGCCATAGGAGCAAGGAACTTGCTTGCTAACGTCGGGCCTCCAAGATTGATACAGGGGATACCAAACCTGACAGGAGATACGGTTCCGTATAAAGCAAAACGACCACCGGATCTCTAGATTGGTATCCCATGCTAGGTTTGGTATCCCCTGTATGGACCGTGCGAGCCCCGCCGAAGGAGAGTCTTCGGCCTTGGAATAATCATATACAATGTGTGTGGCCTTGGAAATTGGAATAATCTTCTCTAGTTGTCAATTGTAGTGGAAGAATAACGACGTTCAGTAGCATTCAAATTCAGGCTGATACAGAACAGCCCATTATAAACCTTACTAATCTCTAAGTTTAAGGTTTAGCTCAGTTGAGATACTAAACTTCTTTTCCTCTTATCTCAATTCTGGAGGTATCCCTGAACTCGCCCAAGATTTATCTTTTTTATCCTCGCAAGAAATGGCAGTAACCATGTCATACTGCCAAAGAACTAATTATACAGTTGAACCGGACCATAATTTGTTAACAGATGCACATATATAGGGAGCTTGGGGTGTGCAGCACTCCAGGCCTCTTAGAGACCGCAAGCAGTCTTCATGGACTAAGCTTAGGATTGCAGTCCACACCCCATCCATATCATCAGCCAACATATACTACCCCAACTCAAAAGCTTCCATCTACTTTTCCCCTACCTGAGGTCCTGAGCAAGTTATGACAGATGAAAATTGTACACTCTGAACTAGCTGATTGGAACTTTTACTAAAGAAAATATCCCAAAGGCTTCAAACTTAGCAGACAAACATCATGAAACCACGACAATAAACCTGCCGATTAGGGTGCAACAATTGGAATCCAAAGAAAGGAAATATACCTACCGATTAGGGTGCAACAATTGGAATTCAAAGAATGGAAATAACTTGAGAGATAAATTGCTTTAATATCGTTTCTTCACTGAGTGACAATATGCACATATATCAATGTCAACCTACTTAACCATATAACAAACACATTGACAGAGCTAAGGCAACATATTCTGTAATACAACCTACAGTCGATTCAGAGCTAATACAAAACTGAAAAATCATAACTTACCAATGCAAAAATAAATGTACCCAATTACATGAATAACTACAGTTCAAGAAGAAAAAAAGAACACTCAGAACCTATTTACTCTTTTGATAATCGAGTCAAGCACATTTTTTTCGGATCATAAAATCAATAACAGTGTTTGTTTTTCCGATGCCTAGGAAAGAAGCTTGTAATATTCCTGGCATCCCTACCAATGTATCGATTCTTCAAATTATTAAAACCTATCCGTTATGCTACACAATGCCAGCGTCTGAAAGCTCCCATAGTAAAACACAAGGAAGCAAGATGCAAATTCAATGAGAAAGTAAATTAGAACCAAAAGTAAAGGGGGAAAAGAGAGGGGGAAAAGTCAAGAACTCCTTGCGGTGGACATGCTTATCCGAACATTGAGAGCTAAAACTGGATTTCCAGAGAAAAAGCAAGGTAGGTGAAATTACTAACTAGCCATAATTATCAGCCATGCAGAAATCAAGCTTCTTCGCCCCCTGTGGTGTAAGACAAAGTCTAGAAATGTCAGCACCCCATCACGGCGCAGTTATAAACAAAACTCCCAGAGTGCTT
Source organism: Papaver armeniacum (assembly GCA_023531295.1). Classification (NCBI taxonomy): domain Eukaryota; kingdom Viridiplantae; phylum Streptophyta; class Magnoliopsida; order Ranunculales; family Papaveraceae; genus Papaver; species Papaver armeniacum. The sequence goes on along the minus strand of JAJJWW010006114.1, from coordinate 13,282 downwards.
CCTAGCAAGAAGTGTCCACTCGGGTGGATTCTCATTTGGGATCCAAGAGTTGACCTCTATGATCCCGCCGCCCAAAATCCTTGGCCCGCCTATAACGATGAGTCGTTCTCCGCATGCTCTAAATGCAAGACCCCAACCATTCATGGACACTGCTCGGTCAGGTAATCTGCCTATAGTGTTCCAAAGGTTCCTCTCTTTGTCATACTTCCTCAGCTCCTGCTCTGCATAGTCAGCGGCATATAGTTCATTATTTACAACAGCAACCAAAGGCGGAGCCTCAGTTGGTCCATTTCGACCAGGAAACATGTTTGGAATTTCACGCCAAGTCCTTGTTTCTAAGTTGTACTCCTCCCCGCAGCTAAGCAATTCTGAATTGATCCCCCCAATTACATAGAACTTTTTATCCATGAACACACCAGAGCACATCTTCCTAGGCTTATGCATGCTTGGCAGAGTTTCCCAAGTTCCCGTTGCCGAGCTATAAAGCTCTGCTGAACTCAAAACTCTCCCCTGTGAATCACAACCTCCGGCTAGAATTGCAGTTTCTCCAAGGCTGGCGGACCCAAACAAGCATCTTGGGGAGTTCATAGTCATGCCAGAAGACCAAGAATTTGTTAACAAACTGTAACTCCATATCACATGAGAAGTTATTTCCTTACCGAAAACAAGAAGCTCAGTGCCCACAGCCAAAGATTCCTTATCAGAACACATGAAGCAGTCATTTGAAGGCATCCTTGGTACATGCATCCAACGGCGACTGTTGGGGTCAAAAGCTTCCCATTCAAGAAGATGGCAAGAAAAATAGACCCAGTGCTCAATAACGCCCCCTTCTCGCCTCCGTTTATAGATATCCCCGCCGCGAATGAGATTCTGAAAGCCTTTATTAACTAGAGCAAGTGAATTATAATCAGACCTTGAGCAACGGATGAGGCAGTTGATTGACATATCTCGGCCAAGAGATTGGATAAGGTTACTTGAATCAGATTGATCACCACCATTACCACGCTGCTTAATATAATTATGCTGATCAGTAGGAGATAGGTGAAAATCATTCAACGATTGTGTAGTTACCTCTCCCAATTTCTTAATCAATTGCTTTGGTAATTTTCTTCTTCCACTTTCTTCTTCCCCTTCATCTTCAAAAGCGCGCTTACCATTCGTTACCTCAATGAGATAAGTCATGTAAACCCACTTAGTTTCCTGCTCACATGAGCTTGGCAATGCCCTAGAAATCAAACAAGACTGGCCCTCCAACATCTTCAAAGTAATGAAATTTAACAAAATTTACAGCCACACAGTGGAGAATAGAATCTCTAGCTCTAACTAGTCCTCTTTCAACCCCTAGATTATATACAGCAAATTTGAGAAGCCTAAAAATGGAATCTTTAAGGCAAGAATGTAATCTACAGAGTACTTAGACAAGTGGGTGATCTGAGCTGAAAAACTACAAATGGAAGAAAAAGTAAAAAAAAGAAAACAAAAACCGAACCCTTTTTTTTTTTCAGAGAATAGTTTACAAACACCTCTATATCACTGAATTCATTGACACGAAAGAACCCAGGGAAAAAAAAAGCTAGAAATCAAAAAGAGAAACAAACAAAAACTCGCTGTAATTTCAGGGATTTAAGAGCAACGGAACAACAAATTCTGAGGGTTTTCTCAGAGAAAATTAATGAGAGGAGGAAATTAATTTTCTGTAGATTAAAGATGAAGAATTTATATCGTATAAGATCAAATTTAATTGTTTTCTGTATGAAGAAGATCCATTTTCATATCAATTAATCTGACAGACCAAACGGATAAAATTTAGAAAAGAAAAAAAAATACTAGAAATGAAGAAGAAAATTTTCTGAAGAACTTACAGAGAGATGGGATTAGAAAATGAAGAAGAAGAAGAATTCATGGACTTAAATCAGTAATTATACTTCTTCTCCATGTTCATCATCATCTGATCTTCTTCTTCTTTCTATTTTACACTCTCAGTTCCTGCTTCTCTCTCCTCACTGAGAATCACCTACTGATATCTGGAGGATTTGGATTGGGCCGTCAAGTACTATTTGGGCCTTTCTTTTTTTTCTCTCTCTGTAATCTTTTTTAATTTACGACACTAATTTTTTTGTTTATATAAAAGAAATATAATTAAATGGGACCCATTGACGGCTGTCAGTACACTCACAAGAAATGGCTGATCCCATACAACAGATATTAATTAATGTGATTCTGACTCTTGTTTTTTCACCCATTAGATGTGATCAATAGCCAAACTACCCTCTCATTTAGACGTGTTGGATTTAGGAAATGACACTTGGCAGTGTTTAAAAGACCGGGTTAAGTTTAGTTTATTGAGAAAGAGAATTACAGGATCTTGGTTTGCTTCTTGGAGTTTGTTTGGGAGTGATGATCCCGCACGTGGTAACGGGATTAACGAGAACAATATTGATTTTCTTTTTTCCGTTCATCTCACGTATTCCAGTGGTAATTTTGGGGTTTCGAATTTGTCGGATTGTTTTCAATTTCTCGTACTTTAAGTTTGCCCTTTTAAGTGTGCTATCAGGTGTTACATTAATATATCCTACTTTTGAAGGGTCTGTTTGTAGACCATTGGAGGACACTGGATAAGTTTTTACCATTCAACTTTATGAAACTTTTTATTATGGGATCAGCTTTTTACATGTAGCTAATCTGGATGTCTGAAGCTTGTGCCAGATTACGGTTTGCCAACCATTTGTAGTCTTCCTATATTTATACTTGAGCATGGGAAGTCTTTAAAACTGTACAAAAAATAAACTGTTTTTCTAGGAGGTACTGACTGAGATCTATGAGTAGGGGAAAAAATGGATGCCTTGTGTGTGTGACTCGAACAAGAATCATCTGATTTTCTCTTTTAACCACACCTCTTCCTAGTTCCTACGAAGTACTAGAGTGGATAAATGGATGCCTTTTCTTTTGGGAAGGACTAAATGCAATGCAATACTTGTCGAAGCTGCTAGGCATACACCACCATCATACACCAACATTTTACACCTCTATGTGTCATCTATATCCACCATAGATTTCATCTCTAGTCTACCCCACCAGAGAAAACAGGGGGTCCGCTTTAAAAAAGAGCCAATAAAAACTTGACACATAGTGGTGTAAAATTTTGGTGTACACTTTTTGGTGTATATCTAGCATTTTCAAATACTTGTGGTGTCTTAATCCTATTTTCTCGTATAATGGTGCATGCTATGCATGATTCTACCAATAGAGCTAAGTTTCTGGCCAACTCTATCTTTAGCAGTACTTTCCCTTGTTTATGTTGGAACACGTGTGATTTGGGCAGCTCACAATAGGCAAAATTAAGACATATAGTTCGGGTTCTGGTCTCGTCCTTTAATATCACCTTTTTAACCATGACAAAACCGGTAGAAAAGCTGGAAGATAAAATAAGATGATAGTATGATAGAGATAATATATAGATTTTTTTTTCGTAGACGCCATTTTTATAATCGGTAAGTCTAATTATGACACTTCGAATTATAATAATAATCCGACCGACCTATTTTCAGTAATTTATAGCCTCATTACATAAACGTAAAATCCACATAGTGTTGTACTAGCACAAACTAACATCTGTCTTAAATACAATAGAAAAGAAAACACCTCTATCACATCAACGAGTATTAAGATAGACTAATATGTTTAACTAGTTAAATGATTACGTTTTAATAGAGTTTCGATAAGAAAAATACTTGAACATGGAACAATGTGATAAACTTGTTGAAAATAAGGGATGAGAATTACAGAAGAAAAATATAACAAGGAAAAGGTCTCATTCTTTCCAATTACCGCAACAACAACTCGTGAAGGCTAACATTGAAAAGGAAAAATAGAAAAAACACAAGGTCAGAGCCTTGGATCTAACCAATTCACCCTTAATCCACTAAATTTACAGTTATGCATACAAGACACAAAAGCATCAAGTAAACTAAATATCTTAGCTATGACGATAGCAGGTCAGGAGACTAAAATTAAAAATCAAGTAACATATCGCTTACCTTCAGTCGCTCACAATTCAGAAACACACACACATACCACAACTTTGACATTTACATCTACTACCCACCACGAAAAACTCTATTGGAATAGGATGCCCTTGAACTCAGTAAATTCAACAACTACCACTTATCTGGTGTATGCTCCCATACATGATAGTTATTGTGGCTACAGTTGTACTCATAAGTGTGGCGTAGCTATTACACATACCTAATATAAACATATACGACTCAACATACACATATCAACACACAAATCTATTGCTCCAATGTTCTCACAAGCTTAATAGCTTTGTGTATCTGACCTCTTAGCAAGTAGATAATAAAGGTTAGTTTCCACGCATAAAGAATCATCAAGTAAGAATTTATCTTCAACAATACTTCAACACATATAAGAGCAGTTAAGGAGTTTGGTGGTTGGCATGCTCCCTCCCTCTGCGGAGGTAGGGGTTCGAACCCTGTAATTGCCACAATCCACTCCTATTTAAGGAGTTTGGATGTAGTCTAAGGACCACTAGTCTAGGGTATCAAAAAAAAGCATTTAAGTTATTTTGAAATTCAGCTCATAGTAATCTTCAAGAGGATATGCATAACAACATTCAAACTTCAACCACATACTAAGGAATTCAATGATTACCTGCAAGAATATATATATTACCTCTGTTGTTCCTGTCAAAAATACTAGCTTGTGATCTAAATGTAACAAAAAAGTTTACCACCTATCCATGGATATATCAAAAAGATGGTACAAAAATTTGAAATAATGGTAACGATTAATCCAGACTGAATTCTTATAGAAGAAACTATAGAAAATCACTTGTTTGGAAAACTTCCCGTAATTAGTTTCCCTTGAGATTCTTACAGAATACACATCATATAAAAGGGTTACTCATATAAGATTTTAGCGCATTCTATACAATAGCATCATAAAGTAAGGTTTTCTCAAACTGTTCAGCGTCACAAATTCTAAGGAAAGGCTCTTGATAACGCAACAGTTTCTACTACCTTCACTGTACGATCATCCTGAAATTTTAGACGAAATGACATAATAATGTATCACATATCAAAAAGTCACTAGGTGCTAAAGGTTCAATATTTATTTATCGTTTTAACAATGCCTATGTCTAAAATTTAGAAATGAAAACCCAATTCGAAATTTAACCTAGTGATTCGGTTCTTAATCCAGGTTTTCAAGAAAAAACGACAATTATAACATATTTATTAATAATAAACATGATAAAGCAAGAGTAACTTTTCTTTGTTTAGAGCTAAAATAGACCCTAGATTTTTCTCTTACTATCACGATCCTTTTCTTACCAGTCACTTTTGGAACGAAAGAAACCCCTTTTATTTTGTTTTATTCTAAGATAATGAAATTAGATTTTATCTACTTTTACTAACGTAACTTATAAATTTTTATAAAAATAAAAATTTATTCTAAAAGTAGCCTTACCACTAATATATATGTAATTTGGTGTTACAAAGTGGTAGCCACTAGCTTGCTAATAACTGAAAACTAGGTTCCGACAAGATGAAAGCATGGTTCCAAAGCATATCATCTTTAAATTTTCCGTGTTCTTTCTTCCCTTATCCTGTTAATTCTACATGTTAAGGAATCTTTCGCATAATTAAATAAATTAAAAAATGCTCATTTGAAGCACTAAAGGTCAATCGACCGTAGGGTTAAGATTTTGTATGTTAATTTCAGAAAAATAGGATATAAGTTTAAGATTTTTGGAGTGAGGATTAACGATAACATGTCAAGTATAAATAAATAAATAAAAGGTTTTAGAATCGGTTTTTGTGCTTCTAAATATTAGAAAATAGGAGATCGAGATTTTTTGGATTTTCAATTTTTACCAGTGTAATTATATTTATAGCTTTACTGACAGTGGAGGAACTAGGAAACTAATAAAAGGTAGGCCTGAGTTTTTTTTTTACCCGTGCTTAATGTTAAATTCTAGGGTTAATAGAAGAGCCTAACCTGGTTCTGGCGCTGCCTATTGTGATAACCTATCTCAACACTTAAAGACCTAGATAAATAAACCTCTCATGTTGAACGCAGATGGGTCTCTCATTTCCTATTGGCCGAAATCAACGTTCTTTGATGCGACAATTTTAGTGAGGAAGCTTGGCAAAGTATGAATGGTGCAATTTTATATGGTAAGGAAAATTCAATCTCTTATTTGCTATTATGCTTAAAAATTATTACGCTTCTTTTACACCTTACTTAATCACATGGGTCAGTGTCATCTACAGTGGGTGGAAAATACCTTAGAGCGGCGACCTACGTTCAATCATCTTTAATAAACTCTACAGTTAAATTTTATATTTTAACCTGAAAAAATAAACATATTTGACAAAAGAAGGAAACCTCCACTTTATTTACAGTAATATCGAATCACAAAGATTCCTAAACTGGGTGTAATTCTCTAAAAAAAGAAATGAATACATAAACTACAAAAACATCATATTAACACAAGGAACACTAGATACAATTCAAAATAATTTTACACTATCCATCGATTTCATTGTAATAGGTGAAAAACTGGACAGTAGTGTAAACTTTTAGTGTTACATAATATTTGAATTATGAACGAAATTAAATATGGGGCCCATATATAGGTGAAGAAGGTGAATTTATTAGATTAAGAAATTGCTTGGTTTTTATGATATTCATGTTTTTTTTTTCTTTCTTTTTCCTGTTTTTACCCTTTGTCTTAGTCTCAATACAATTTCCGATATATACATAATAAATAAGAGTATGTATGTCAAAATGTATCTTGGAATCGGAATTCTTCCTATTTAGTTGGACTAGAAAAATCCAATATTCCACTTTTATATTAGGGATGGAAGGAGTATTAGGTGAAAATTGAAGCCAAATGACAAGTTCACAACAACCTCTTTATATCATAGTATTAATTTTTTTTTTTTATCTGAAATTTGCCTTGGGAAGATTTGAAAAATGCACAAAACTCAAAGTTTCCTTATTCATTTTTTTTTTTTTGATACAAAGGAACCTTTATATTAATAGAAGTTCAAGGTTACACCGGGTTTAAACTAGAAATATAGAGAATACAAAATAACAAGAACATGACATACAAGTACGACACCAACAAATCCGACAAGAGAAAAATAAGGATAAGCGGAACATGACGAATACAAGCATGAATGAAAACCAATTAAATCGGTGGAGTAATGGTTTTTTTCGGAATTAAATCCCAACCATTTTGTTTGGTTTTCTTCTTCATAAAGAAATGCTCCTAAAATTGGAGTGATTTTCTCAAATCTATTAAAACTTGTGATGAAGATTCTGTCGTCAAAATCATCTTTGATGAAGTCTCCGATGAGATCTCGTCGCCGGATAATTCAAAGATGAAGATTCTATAGCCGGAAACAAAAGAGATGAAGACTTCGTCAATGGAGAGCAACACTAGTGATCTTAAAACTCATACTCTTACTGGCATCTTCATTGGCGATTTGCAGGAGTTGTCTTCTATATGGATGGGTGGTAACAAAAAACGACCATCAAAGCCAAGATAAACCTCTTTAGTAGAGGAGAAAAAACCACCATAATGGTGCACAAAACATACCAAATGGTAAGAGATAAACATAAGTAAAGCTAGCGAAAATAAAGATCTAGTTAAAATCAAAGAAAGAAGATAAAAATCCCGGTCAGATCCGTCCCAAAACGGACCAGATCAGAGCCGAAGAGAGCTCCAGTGAGTGAGGGTTTTTTTTCCCTCTGTTGGTGTATGTGCAATGTGGTTCTTATAGCTGCAATCATATCTAAAAATGTTGATATCCCAAACTGTTGTATCTTTTGTTTTCAACATAATAAAATTTAGAACACATTTTTATGAGATGTCTTTTTGCTAGAAATGTGTGGTCCGCCTCTTATGCAAACCCCCTTTGTTCTTGGTTTTCCTTTGTTGTTTGTGCATCAATTGATTCAAAGTTGGAATATAACACCTGCAGGTTTAGATAGAGCATTAGGTCCTCTGGATGCTTTCTCTGCAACAATGGTATGGCACATCTGGCTGGTAGGATGTGCCGAGATTTTCAGATATACTATTTCAAATCCTCAAAATACCTTTGCAAGAGCCAAACAAATTTGGGGGGAGAATTTTAGAGTAACCAGAGTCAAGAAGAAGTAATGTCTACAAATATGAAATCTTTCCGGATTAAGACTTGGAAGTGCCCTCCCTCACGAGTAGCTAAAACCAACATAGCCACCAAATGGAACCCAACCTCTGCCCTTATGCAAACAACTATGATTTTTAGAAACTCTTCTGGGTTTGTAAGGAAGTAAGGATAACATGAGAAACAATGCCGAATAAGGATGTGCTAGTTACAATTGACACTTGTAAACGAGGGTTACAACTCAAACTCTCCACCATTATCATTGAATCTAGCAACAACAACCTTATTAGGCTCCCTACGGAACTTGATAGTAGTATGGCATGGCATGCAGAAACTCTCTGTGATGTACACAAATTAATTGCTTTTTTGGGTGCCCCTTTACTTTCAAAACATTTTCAATTTTCTTCGATCGGTAAATCAGCAAACCAAGCATCAATTGCATTGGCTCTTAACTCTAATGTAACGTGTTAAGGATCGAGCAAGAGAGAGGAGAGCATAACCGCGGAGGTATAAAAGACTACATTGATAATAATCTTGGTGTGTCTTTCTCATTAATTCTTTAAGATATTTATACAATCACAAGACTTGATTCTCAAGACAATTCCTAATATAACTCTCACAACTTAAAGTGAGTATCTCCTAAATATAAACTCTCATATATTATTTCCTAATACCCTCCCTCAAGATGGAGCATGTAGATCACTAATGCCCATCTTGGACAAAAGAAATTTAAACTCAGCTTTCCCTAATTTTTTTTTTTTAAAATTCTGCCAATTTCAGTTTTCATCGTAATTTAAGGACGTTTCGGTCCCATCTTCATAGTTTTAGGACATTTCGGTCCCATCTTCGTAGTTTAAGGACATTACGGTCCCATTAGAAGTTTAGGGACATTACGGTCCTCTTCGTAGTTTTAGGTACATTTCGGTCCTCTTCGGAAGTTTAAGGACTTTACGGTCCTAATCGTAGTTTAAGGACATTGCGGTCCCATCTTCTTTTTCTTCAGTAGAATACTTCTGTACTCTCTAGACAACTCATAGGATTTTAACCTAGTTTTGTTGTTCTCTACAACTCATAGGATTTTAACCTACTATTGTTGTTATTTCTCTCATCACCTTTTGGTGATTGCTTCTCTTTATTCACAATATATATTGTTGTTTCTTCTTCTTCTTTGTTTTTCAGTCGCGCTTTCATTGCGAAACTGTCACACTTCTTTGTTTTCAAGATTCTCTCACAATCTTTCCTTTTTGTCACGCTTCTGCCACAAGTTGTAACCATTCTTCATGTTATATATTGTTGTTACAACTTTGCCACGCTATTCAAATTTGCCACACTTCTATTAAGTAACAGATTTGCAACGACTGCGACATAATTGTCACACTTGTTTGCATTTAAACAAACATCTTGTCTGCATCTTCTCTCTTTTCTTTGAGGCTTTCAGCCCGTCTTCAAATCACCTTCAACTTTTTCTTTATTTCGAAATTCATCTTCTAACCATTAGTCATCAATGAATTCTAATTGAGGCAATCAACTTCTTTGTATTTTAGAGCTTTCAAAATCAGACCCAAAACTTCTTCTCGAGTCCACAACAGCTCAAACTTCTTCTTAACTTCACATCAACCCTTAATCTTCATACTAACCACGACAGTTAACTGCTTTTCTTTCTGAGTTTCTCCACCAGTTCACATATATTTTAACCGAGCTACCATAACTCCAAAGATTCATCAATCATTCACGGAAACCACCAATACTCTTGTAGAGTCTCTTCTTTCCAACAATCAATGTCCATGTTCCATATCTCTCCATCGAACTAACAACAACCAAACATCGTCGCTGGCAGCTACATCTTTTCCTTCTTTATAAAATGCTCCACCTTGCTCCAAGTTCTTCTTTTCGTCAACAACACACGAATAAATTTTGATTCTCAACAAACCAAAGAATAATAACCTTGCTATCATACCTTGCTTTCAAGACAACATCTTGCTTCTTCTTTTGAAAACAACAACAATTCCAACTTTCAAACCCAAATGCAGCTTGACAAAATCTTTCTCTTCTTCTCCTCTCTCTTCCTCTCTCTTCCTCCACCTTGCTCTGATACCATGTTAAGGATCGGGCAAGAGAGAGGAGAGCATAAACGCGGAAGCATAAAAGACTACATTGATAATAATCTTGGCGTGTCTTTCTCATTAATTCTTCAAGATATTTATACAATCACAAGACTTGATTCTCAAGACAATTCCTAATATAACTCTCACAACTTAAAGTGAGTATCTCGTAAATATAGACTCTCATATATTATTTCCTAATATAACTGCTACCTGTAACACTCAAGGTTACCCAATAATTGTATTCTAATATGCTGAACGAAGATAGATTTAGCATCACAAAACTATTAACATGATATTTCTTTATAGAAATTTTCATACTTTTTTCTTTCGTCTTTTTTTGCGGTGTCTTACACATTATTTGGAAGAAGTTAACAACATGGTCATGTCTAGTGCATGCCATGGGCATAAATCTCGTTTATATAGGATGCAATAGAATTTTTGTGATTCAATTTTTTTTTCCGTTTTCTCCATTCCTAACATGATAATTACCGAGACTTTTTTTTTTTTTGAAAAGAATTACCGAGACTAAACGTAGCATGATTTACAATATAACTATAGTTTCACCCATCAATGTTTTATCTGTGCGTTTTCATTGCGTGTGATGAACACTTAAAAATTAAGAGTAATAACCGAAATCAAGAACAGTGTCCTACAATTCCCCACCACACATTACCTACCCGAAAAATTTCTTGCAATTCCTTGATATGGTTTTTCCTTTTTCTAATTCTCACCGGGGTAAGAGCCATATGAAAAGTGTTGATACCTACCAGCTACCAGCTACCAAGTACCAACCAATTAAATTCTGATTAATTGATGTAACTATCGTTTTCATAGTGACCTAAAACCCCTCACCACAGCTAATATTATTGACCATTACAACAAGTAGCAAAAGAAGAAAAAAAAATCGAAAGAAAAAGGGGATAGGGAGGAAATCTAACCATTGCATGTACCCCTGTCATCTTCTTCGCTAGATTAAAGAAATAAACAAACTCCACTCATCAAACCATGAGGATTTCAGCGTGCACTAAGTAACTAAACTTACCTAAATACGTGTGATCACGTGTAATAAAATAAACTAAAATGTATTGACGGGTGAGAAAGTTCACTCTGTGATTAAAGCCTCTCATCCTCCTTTCTCTCGCTCTCTAGAGACAAACAAAATGATGAAATTCAAAGGCACCGATGAAAAGAAAAAAAAAGAAAGAAAAATAAGTAGTTTTGAAGGGGGAAAAGGAACGCGTAACTGGGGATATGAATTACTTCCCCAACCAAAGGTGTCTGTTAAAGAGTATTTTTGGGACGAAAATACTAAAACACCCTTTGATTAATTAAAAAATATTATGAAAAGACTGTTATACCCTCTCCACAAAATAAAAAACTTAAAATCAAAACCAAACACAAAATCAGTATCCCCATTTGAGTACCGGCATACTCGTGAGTTAGGGTTAGGTTTTGAAAGAAAAAAAAAAAATTCTTCATCTTCTTCATCGTTCTTCGTCCGTTCTTCATCGACGATTAATCGTTAAATCAAAAATTTCTTCGTCGATTAACCTACCCGAATCAAAACCATGCCTCCACTAAAGAAACCAAACGCCCAATCGAACTCAAAATCGATTGCTAAACAAAAACAGGCAGAAAGACTTGCTAAGATTGCTCAAGAGCAAGAACACGAAGAACAAGAGTTATCGGACGATCAACTACTCAGAAATATGGCTTATGTGAGAAGGTAAGTCATTTAAAACTGTTTAATTGGTGTTTCAATCGATTTGTAGCTATGGGTTTAGGTCAAAATCGCGAAACCCTAACTGGAACTGTTGAGTTTTAGTAGTTCTGGCATTCACTTTAGTATGAATGCCACACCGGAAGCAAGTGCCGGCGTTCGATCTAGGATGAATACCACACCGGTATTGATTTCCGGCATTCAATTTAGTATGAATACCACACCGAAAACTAGTACCGGCATCCAATATAGGTTGAATACAACGCCGGAACTTAGTTTCAGAAAATCCTAGGATTTTGTCATATGTACCGGCATACATTGTAGTTTAGATTTCATGCCGGAACTGGGGTTTTAGTATCCAGGAACTTCAAAATTATTTCCGGCATCCTCGATATTTTTTTTCAATGTCGGAATTAGGTCCCGACATGGGTTTTTGTTATAGGTTTATGCCGGTACTTGTATTTTGTATTCCAGGAATTTCCCAAAGTGTACCGGCATCCTCGAAATCTATTTCTCAATGCCGGTACTAGTTCCCGGCATGTTCGATACATTTTTTCAGTATGCTGGTAATGATGATTCTATGCCGTAATGTGGTGTATCTATGTCGGTATTAGAAATGAAAGTTAGTTGTCTTATATTTATTTCGTGCTTCTTTTGAAATAGATCTAAAGCAAAGGAAGCCAAAGCAAAGGAGGCTAACAAAGGAAAAGCTAAAGCTGCTGTCACTAAGAAAAAAAGGAAGGATGGTCTTGATACTCCTCAGTCTCTGCCTCCTCGAGGGAATAACAAAAAGCGTTTGGGTGCTGATACAAGAGGGGATATTTGGGAGAGTGGTCGTGATCGTAGTAAAATCGTTATCCGTGAATCTACCGGAGTTGTTGAGGAGGAAGATGAGCAAGATGAAGAGGAAAGTGAGGAGGAAGACAATGAGATTGATCCAACTCAATTAGCAAACCAAAGACAATGGGTAGTGGAACAAGGTGGTCCAATTGAACAACCCACACAAGGCGAGGGGAAAGGCAAAGGCAAAGGCAAATTAAAAGTTAAAGGTTCACACCTTCCTCATATTAATGACATGATACCCGACCTTGAACGTGGTAAATTTTTTGGCGCATCTTCTTTTGATCCAGAGTATCTATTTGGCTACAAGGACTCATGGGCTCGTACTATATATCAGACCTATGTAAGAATTTCTATCTCGTGCATATGTATTATTTTGTATTGATGCAAAATCTCTTAATCGTATTATCTCCTAATTGTAAGATCATACGAAGGATGTG